>MJUU01064950.1:0-39806 GCA_002080025.1 Modiolus philippinarum
AACGGTAAGAGCTACGCCAAATTCGTTGAAATACTACTGAAAGCTTACATCAAGAGGAATCCAAAGAAAAAAATCCCATCGAATTCCGATGAAAAATCAAAATTTTAAGTTATCTGTAAATTAACGATTTTGCCCCCCTTCGGCCCCTCATAGCTCGGAAACGGTAAGAGCTACGCCAAATCCGTTGACACACTACTGAAAGCTTGTATCAAGAGGAATCCAAAGAAAAAAAATCTTAATTTTAGGTTATCTGTAAATTTATGATTTTGGCCCCCTTTGGCCCCTCATAGCTGGGTAAGGAAACAAGTTACCAAAAATCTAATAGTAGAGGGCGATGATAATTTTTCATAAGGAATCCTTTGGAAAAAAATGCATCAAAATCGGACTAAAAATCAAAAATTAAATTTTTGAAATTCGCCCCTTTTGGGCCCCATTTAACTCGTGAACGGTACATGCAACATTAAATCCGTTGACATATTTCAGATTAGAAATTTTCTAAGGAGTTTACTGAAAAAAACCCATCAAATTCCGATAAATAATAAAGATTCTACAGTCAAATATGTGAAAACACCAAATTTAACTCCTTTTGGCCCCTTTTTTCTAGAACGGGCGGGGCCCGGAACATAAAATTATAGCCTGGGCTAAAGCATGTGCCAAGAAACATCATACTAAAATTTTAAAATGATCCGTTCAATGGAACCAAAGTTTTGCTGTCCACAGACACAAAAATACCAAATTTTACCCCTTTTTGGCCCCTTTTTCTGAAACGGGATTACCCTTATGCCAAGAAACCACATACTGAAATTTAAAGATGATCCGTCCACTAGAAACAAAGTTATGCTGGCCACAGACGCCGACGCCGACGACTGCGCCATACCATAATACGACCGCAAAATGTTTGCGGTCGTATAAAAACAGGAGATTTGAGACCTGTAATCAATTTAAAACCCTTCAACAGGTATCTAGTGAAGCAGCACTTCAAGATGGACACACTGACAAAAGTCCTAAATTTAGTAAAACCACAGGATTGGGCATTGACTCTCGATCTGAAAGATGCATATTTACACATCACAATTCACAAATCTGACAGGAAATACCTACGTTTCTGCATTCAGGGAAAAATTTATCAATTTGTTGCAATGTGTTTCGGTCCATCTCAAGCACCACGGGTGTTTACAAAAATAGTATCTGTTATAGCAGCCCATTTAAGAATACAGAATGTAACCCTAGCATCATATCTAGACGATTGGTTACTAGTAAATGCACAAAAGAATTACCTTGCGTCAGATCGAGGGAAAACGCTCGACCTATTGACCAAACTGGGGTTCATTGTAAATCTAGAGAAATCTTGTTTGATCCCAACTCAGTCAATTACATACATAGGGGCACTTTTCAATCTCAAACAGGAAATTGTATTACCGACTCTAGAGATATTGTCGAAATTAGAAATGTTGGTACAAAAATTGTTGACAGGTCACAATTCAGCAAGTGATTTCTTGGTTCTGTTTGGTCTGATAGCATTGTGCGTATAACTCATTCCAAATGCAAGACTTTATATGAGGCCTATCCAGTTGCATTTACTTCATTTTTGGAAACCATTATCGAGAGATTTAGAGTTCCAAATCCTATTTACACAACACCTGAAAAATAATTTAATGTGGTGGTTAGACAGAGGCAACACTTCAAAGGGCAGATCACTTCACCAGTGGTCAGCCAAGGTCACAATAACCACAGATGCATCCAAAACTGGGTTTGGGGGACAAATGAACGGTCAAATATTTCAGGGCATTTGGTCAAAAACAGAGCAATTGTTACACATCAATCTGCTAGAACTAGAAGCTGTTTTTCGCACAGTACAACATTTTCATCCTCAATTACGGGGTCAGAATGTTTTACTGAAGAGCCACAATACAATAGTGGTTCAATATGTCAACAAACAAGGGGGTACCAAGTCACCAGACCTTTGTTACAAGACCTGGAAACTATGGCAGATGGCAATCAAAAACAAAGTAATTCTGAAAGCAGCTCATATAGCAGGTCAGAAAAATCTCTTAGCAGGTCAGTTATCTCGCAACAGAATTCGCCAAACAGAATGAACATTGAACAATCAAGTAGTCCAAACAATTTTCTCAATTTGGGGAGAACCATTAGTGGACCTATTTGCTTCGGGGGACAATCACAAATCACCAGTGTTTTGTGTTTGGATTTCACATCAAATGCTCTAGCAGTGGATGCACTGACAATATCTTGGGACAACATGTGGGCATATGCGTTTCCTCCTATTTGTCTAATTCCAAAAGTTCTGAAACACATGAGTCTGTATCGGTGTCGAATAATACTAATTGCTCCACAGTGGCCAAGACGACATTGGTACACAGAACTTCTACAAAGAGCAGTAGCAAAACCAATAAAACTTCCAAATCTAGCAAACCTTCTACATCAACCAAAAACTCAAATATATTATCCAAACCCAGAAGTACTCAAATTAACACCTTGGCTGCTCTCAACCGAAATTTCAGAAATAAAGGCTTTTCACGATACACTAGAAAATTACTTAGGGCATCCTGGAGATCTGGTACACAGCAAGACTATGCCAGCAAATTCAAAAAATTTAAAGGCTGGTGTAGTGAGAGGCAAAAAGATCCCTATACAGCTAATTTAGCAGATTGTGCAGATTTTCTAGCACATTTGTATGCATCAGGTTTACAATATCGCACTATCGCGGGTTACAGATCAATGTTGTCATCTCTTCTACCACCTATTGAAAACATTCCGGTAGGGCAACATCCTTACATTATTAGGTTGTTGAAAGGGGTATTTAATTCAAGACCTCCAAAAGTCAAATTAGTGCCAGAATGGGATTTACACAAGGTTCTAGATATTTTACAAAAATCACCTTTTGAACCTTTACGTGAAGCTGATATGAAATCTTTTTAACATATAAAGTTGTTTTTTCTCTCAGCAATTACAACATTCAGGAGATGCTCGGACCTTCAAGCGTTAAGATTAGGAGAAGGGTTCGTCAACGTTCAAAACAGAGGTATCACTTTTTTAAGACCAGGCTTATCTAAGCAGGACAGACAGAATCATTATGGTTCCAAAATTTTTGTACCATATTTTAAAGATAATAAAAAATTAGATCCAAAAAGAGCAATTGCTGTGTATTTGAAAAGGACAGAAAAAGTCAGGAAAAATGAAGGCAAGCTGTTTTTATCTTTTATTAAACCTTTTAAACCTGTTACTTCACAGACCATAGCAAGATGGATTGTAAATACTATAAAAATGGCCTATGAAGGAATTGATTTTAAAGTTAATGCGCACTCCACTAGAGCAATAGGACCATCATGGGCTTTATTTAATGGAGCCAGCATGAAGGACATTTTGAAGTCTGCAGACTGGTCGAGAGACACGACATTTACAAAGTTTTATTTTAGAAATGTGGATGTGAAAGTTTTGATTTAATTGTTATAACAAAAAAAGACCAAAAAACTTTTAAAAAAAAGACTTGTAGATATGTACATTTGTATATAAAAAAAATTGGACATCTTCTTTAATGGAGAAGAAAGATAAAGACTACAGATTCAGAGCCATAGAAAATAACCCAGCCACCATAGGCAGGTAAGGCTTTGTTATCTAATCCTATACTTTATGTATCAGGTGGTGAGTAGAAAATGAATGAAATTAAATTCAAAATTTGAATTTCAAGTTAAGATTTAATGAATGAATTTTCTACTTACCACCTGAGTCATTTCCCACCCTTCCTCCCAACTCAGTATTTTCTATGGTTTTTAATGAATTTACAGAAAATAAAACTGAAGTGGTTGGGTGAGTTGCATGCGTCTTCGTGACTCTATATCCGGTTGGTGATCAGAGTCATCTAGATGTTTTATTATTTTTTGCGAGTCAAAGGGAGATAAATCCAATACTCTATGTATCAGGTGGTAAGTAGAAAATTCATTCATAAAATCTTAACTTGAAATTCAAATTTTGAATTTGAAAGGGTGAAATATTCCAGCATTCGTGCAACATTATTATTCAATACCGAGAGTAAGGCTTTTAATTTATTGTCCGTTGTTTGTTTGTGTATATCTCTTCGTCGAAAATGAACTCGAAATGTTTTCTTCGTTACGTGTATCAGTGCTACGTACGTCGAAGCAGATCGCATTTCATTTGCGCTGGATTTCAGTTTTTGTTTCTATAATAAAATTTATCAATACTGTACAAATAAAGAAGTTTCCTAGTCTTATATTCTTTTGAATACCCTTTCTGTCTATTTTTTTCTCTCATTTAGTTTTTAAGACCAGTAATAGCCTTACTAATGTGTATATTTATCATGCCATGTAAATTTTCGTATTGCGTATTATGAATTAATTTTGGAAATATATTTATTTGTACCCTTTTTCTAAACGTTGTAAATATAAACATATAACAAACGTTTTAACACCGTTTGAAATAGATGGTACATATTGAATTGCACTCACATTTATAACATGAAGTAAATATACTCAAATCCGTTTCATTTGCGGAGCATTTGTGTATGCTGTTAAAATGTTACATGTACTTATATTTTATCACAGTTGCAAATAAACATGAAAATTGATTCTTCGTTGTTCTTAATTTTATTATTAGATTCTTGTAAATAAAAATATTTGCTGACCTTCACAAATATTTCAATTTAATCACGTACGAAATTTTTATGGCATACAGAAATTTACTACCCAGTCAAATATGATATATTTCCCAAAAATTTACACAGGTCTGTAAAACCCATTACTTATCCATATCTGTGCATAATTTACACACCCACAATCATACAAATGGCATTGCGGTCTCAATGGCGTTTTCACCCTTGTAAAAAATCTGCATTTTTTTTTATATTTGTTGGTTGTAAATATTTAACAAACAATGGCGCATAAGAGTAAATAACGGTCTTTACTAATGTTTACTATATATATATATACTTGTCGATAATTTTTTATTATAATATTTTTGTCGAATTTGGAGGTCGCGTTTTTCAACAGACAATCGGGATTCCCATGGGAACTAACTGCAAGCCGGTACCAAGTCCGGCTATCCCGAGTTCCTATCGTTATTTATGTTTGTCTCTTGTTTTCATTATTGTTTTTCTGGTGCAGTTTGCTTGTAAATTGTGGCATGTGACTGTAGTTCCTGGCCATTGTAGGTGTTTGCTGTTTTCCTGTTTTTGTAATTTTAGCTTTCTTTTCTCGTATGAGGCCAAGTTTTTACAAGGGCTAACACACAAAAAAACAAAAAACTTTTAGCCCAGTCCTTTAATTTCAGCTTCCGCTACATAGACGATACCTTTCTCTTAATAATCCAAAATTCAAGGAATATTCACACCAGATCTATCCCAGTGAGCTTGAAATTAAAGAGACTACTGACACAAATACTTCAGCTTCGTACTTCTGTTTATATACATTGATGAAGATGGACGTTTAAAATCCAAGCTATATGACAAACGTGATGATTTTAACTTCTCAATTGTGAATTTTCCCTTTCTTAGCAGCAATATACCTACCTCTCCAGCCTATGGAGTGTACATTTCACAGTTGATTCGTTACTGTCGCGCATGTAGTTTATACAGCCATTTTTTGAATAGAACAAAAGCACTGTCCCAAAAAATGCTTAGTCAGGGATTTGTTCAGCCTTAGTTGCTTTCATCCCTTCAGAAATTTTAAGGCCGTCACCATGATATCATTGACAGATATGACGTGTCTGTGTCCCAAATGAAAACGGACATTTTCAGCTAGATTTCAAGTCTTCACGGATTTGACATAACCGGTTTTGACTCAACCCTGGATTGACATACTGATAGTGTGACGGGTGCCGCTACCGGAGCAGGACATGCTTACCCATCCGGAGCACCTGACGTCACTCCCGGTTTTTATGGGAGTTCACATTGTCAGTACTTAAGTTTTTCGTGTTGTCTTGTATATCATACTGTAAAATTTTAGTTTTGTCTTCGTCATTGATATTTGTGCTATCGATTTGTCCTTGTGATTGTTTCAATACTATAGGGATTTACAAAAAGCTTTTTTCAAAATCTAACCATGGTACTGTTTGAGGGTTAGAAAAGTAACATGTACCATTGATTTCATTGGTTTTTGTCTAAGGGTTAGAAAATGACATCAGCCAATCCGCTACCAAACAGACCTTTCAAAACAATATATGCCTCACTGATATTGTGACGGGTGTCGCTAGCGGAGCAGGACATGCTTACCCTTCCAGAGCACCTGACGTCACTACCGGTTTTCATGGGAGTTCACACTATGAGTACCTTAGTTTTTAATGTCGTCTTTTTATTTCCGTGCTTGTAGCTGTCTCACGTCCTTGTTTTGTCTTTGTTTTTCTCTGTTGCCGTTTTTGCCATGTCTTCGGATTTCGATTTTTGTAGTCTCCGCTTTCCTTGGTCCTTCGGTATTCTACTGCCTTTGTTTTGGGTTGGTAAATCGGACTTTTCATGTAGTGTTACTTCGTAGAAAAACTGTTAAAACACCGAAAGGATGAAAATTATTCTACAGAGATATAGTCAATAAATAATCTGACAGAGAAATTTCAAATTTGAGACAGTTTTTAACCGGGTTTCATCGGAAAAATCCGGTAACTAAAATGGTAAAAATGGCAGGCGGGCGGCTGCCAAATGGGCACATCATTTGTCCGTAGCAAATCTCCTACAGTATAAGATATAAAAAGGTTAATGCACATATACCAAAGGTGTGCGTGGTACTTTGTTTTTGGTTTTTGATAATTTATGCTAAAAAATCAGTTGTTGAACTTAGTCATTTTATGTCAAATATCTGCCAACAGGGTACCCGATTTGTTCAGAGCAAATCTTCTACAGTTTTCAAGACAAATAATTTTGCAAATCAGTTGTTTTTTTTATATCAAAGGTGTTCATGGTACTTTGATTTTTATATTTGATACTTAATACCAAAATCACCAGTTTAACTTTTTAGGTCAAATATTTACCAATAGGGTGCCCCGTTTGTCCAGATCAAATCTCGTTCAGTTTAATAGACAGGAGGTATTTATAACGCAGATCATTTGTAATTGTATCATAAGTGTGCACAGTACTTTTATTATCCTTTTTGATTAAAATCCAAATTGCTGATCTTAAGAAAAAGGCTACTTCGGTGGAAGGTTTAATATTAAAAATGAATGAAATGTAGTACATTTCAAATATTCAGGGTCAACCCATGTGTAAGATATACTGTCCATGTAAAGGAAACCCCGGCTTGCTGTCACATTGACAGCTTTCCTCTTATCATAAGACTTTCAAAATAACTTAATGATCTCAATATGGGTCCATTTCCCGAAACCCCGTCAATTCTTTTTCACTTTAAGGTTTTACTGAAAGGAAAATATTTTACAATGACTCAAAGTGATGTACATTTTTTCCGGTACACGGGATAAATTTTTAGAGGTTACTGCGTCACGTCCTACACTGTCTTCTTGTCCCTTTTTTATTACAATCCCGTTTTCCTGTTAAAAAAGGCCAATCCGACTACTAGTAATACCACATTAATGCTGCGTTCGCACTGATATTTTAATTCGAATTAAATTCGCATCCAATTCGGATTTAGGATTAAATTTGAATTAAAAGCTTATGCTGTCCAAACATCATTTTTCCGATTCCAATTGATTTCCCTATTCGAATCAACTAATTCGCTTTGTTTATATCCAATTCGCATTTACGTCAACTAACGTTTGGATTCTATACGCATAGGCATCGTTAGGACTTGATTCGTTTTTCTAATGGGAGTGAACTCGAATGAAAAATGCGAATTCAATTCGAATCACGGGTGAACGTAGCATAAGACCTAGTTAAGGTAGCACAACAGTCTTCTGAAGAAAAATTCGGTCCTTTACTTTGAAGCATCCATTAACATACAAAAAAAACGTGTCTCATATTTTTGATACGAGGTCTGGTTTAAAATTAAATTACTTTTAATTTTTAAAAAGCGAAATTTCCTCGAGTTAAAATTTAAATTTCATTTATTTTCAAACCAGATCCTTTATAAAAAAATCTGAGACACGATTTATTGTATATTAATGGATCTTTCAGCTAAGGCGAACAGAATTCAGCTACCAGTAGAGATATAAAAGTTAATTTCATTTTAAAAATATTACTGCAAAAACTCAAATTTTTGCCAAATATGGTAAATAAACATTGATACTTAAAATTAATATTCTTGAAATGAGCATTAAGAGTCTATTTAATCATTTTCCTTTAATTTGATACTTCGTTTGTCATTGTATCTTTATTACTAATAAAGTTACAGGCTTTCAAAGTCAGGGACCAAAACTTTTCTTCAGAAGGCTGTTGTGCTACCTTTATACAAATTTTTATGAAAATACTATTGAAATCGAAATTTGTACTCATTGTGAAAATTGACAATAAATAAATGAAACTGAATTAATGGTAATTAAAACATATACAATTTAGATCATATTTGACATGCCAGAAGAATTCATTTTTCATCGATACCCTTAACTAATACAAGTATTACCATTTTGTCATATTTTGGTTGCTGTATCAAAACATCTAATTACTGATTTACGTGCAGATACAAGTTTTGCTGTAGTGACTTGGAATTCGAGTACTAACAATGTCGGCCATATTTTGTATGCAGAAAGTATTATATATGGTCCAGCCTTGTAGCATCACGGGAGATTCAAACAAAATGGTCATTGATATAATAATAAAAAATTCTGAAAATCCTTTTTGCTGAATACAGAATACTTTATTCTCATTAACTATGAACATAGTTACAGAAATTATTAACAATAGAACAATACAATATTATGATATGTGTGAACAAATAGAGAAATAAATAAAACAATATAATTGTGTATATAACAATTAGATCATTAACTCGGCGTAATTCTTTTAATAAAATGAGTAATTTTAGTAATAAAGATATTTTTGTGGATGTGAATAAATTTTTAAGTTTTAGCGCTTTTGGTTTGCACTAACAAAAGGACGGCAGAAAATGTTTTCTTTCCTCGTTGAAAGCTTTACTTGTCGTTACAAAGGTAACATATTCTCTCATTTCTTGGAGTATCTTGCCACCTTCCTGTCGCAACCGCCAATCGAGGACTTCCACATCTAAATTTACCCATGATATACAGTAAATTTCATGGTAAAATTCGAACACTTTTCAAAAATCGACTCTATTTTAAGAACTCTTTAACACAAGGTTTAAAAAGAGTTTTCAAAATATTACAAACAGTCTTGTTTGAACGTGTCTTTAAGTCGTATTTCTTTATCTTTTATTATCCATTTATCACAAATTAGGTTTTCCAAATATTTAACATCCCAAATTGGTCAATCACAGATTTAATTAACTTTAACCATTTTGTTTCGAAGCCATATGTATGACTAAATGTATAAATAAAAAGTAATTGTATGCAAGATGACAAAGTTTAGTTTCCTTTCCGTTTATTTTCCCGCACCAAAAATTAATAACACGCATTTAACCATTTAATGATAAGAAATGTTTACTAAGTTCCGCATATATAATGTGGTTTGGCGTAAACTAGTTTAAATTCAAAAACTCTTACAAAAGTTAAGGTGTATCTGCCCCAATATTTCCAAATATTCGAAGCACCATACTTTAGACCCAATTAACATAATTGGCAATACACATTTGTCAAATAAATCTAACTGACATTCGACTGACAGCTGATTTTTTCCCTAGATTTTTCTAAAATTGCTTTTAATAACTTGTTCACGTAAATTTGTTTCTATTGAAAAAAATCTTAAATCTTTGTTTTTTTCATCAGTTCTGTATATGAAAAAGAATGGGAATGGGGTAAATGTCAAGGAGACAACATCCGATCTCCAGGTTAAAACGACCCAAAACAAAGCATCTAGGGGTCACCGTCTGCTCTTCAACACAGTAAGAACCTACAAAAAGGGTAAAAGTGAATAAATCAATAAAGTGAATAAAACCACATACAATTACCCGAATATCAATAAACTAAAATTGTATAAGAAGACAAGGACAAGACAATGACCAACATATTCCTGACTTTGGACAGGCGCAAAAATTGCGGTTGGGGTTAAACTCGTTTTCTTCGATCCAAACCGTCCCACTATGTATGGTGAATGGCTAAAAAATAAATGAACAAAAAGACTCACAGTAAAAATCAAACTATAAAAAAGTCCAACTTATCAATACGAGTCCCTTACGTTGAAGTACATAAAACATGAAGACAATACACACACTGACATCTAGCTAATGACATAATTTCCGTTGACTATAGTATCAAGCATTCTTACATATGAAACTTCAATTGAAATACTTCCAATTAGATTTCGTATAACAACGTGTAGTTCAGTTTCATCTAAAGAGAACATGCTTCCTGTCAGTATTCTATCATGAGAAAATATTACGACTTTTGTGTCGTTTATGTTAATTTGTAAATGCAGTCCTTTACAATATAATACAAATTATCTAACAAGGACTCTTAGATCAGCAGCACTTTCATGTAACACAACAGTATCATCTGCATATAAAGAAATGAACAATTTTAGATATACAGATAGTTCGAGTTCCAAGTCAGTAGTTTAATACTAAAAAATCTTCGATTCAAAAAGAAGTTTTGTAAGTAATTTAAAACAATAGAGCGTGGAAAAGGTTTTCTCCCTGACAGCAACTACTTAACACAAGAAAAGGTCGGATTATGTATTATTATGTACAATTCGTGATTTAACATTTTAATACATATTCTGAATAAATTTCCCTTTGACGTCATATTGAATCATTTTAAAAATAAAAAATAATTTTGAATGAGTCGAAACTTTTTGAAAGTCGACGAGGACACAAAGCAGTTAATTCTTCCGAAGTTTCAATATTCATAAACAGGAAAAAAGGGTATGTGTGATCTAAAGTTGAGTAGTCTTTCTAAATCCTGAATGATTTTCGTTTATGATACTAAATCCATATGTGTAATTACAAAATTTAGTAATCAACATAGACGTAAACAACAAAAGAGCGATTGGTCTGTAATAACCAAGATTAGGATAATATATCTGTGTCAAAATACAACAAATACCGAAGTTGCATATAAAATAGTAAATTTCGTTATGCTGTACATGAGTTTCAATGAGTAACCTCTCATCAGCAGCATTAGAATCAAATATATGGAAAGCCATAATCCAAAAGTTGTAAAAAAGAAGTACTCATTTCTAAAACTATCGAAATAGGAGACCAAATCCATTACCAAGGACATCCACCAAGTTCCATACACGGAATGAAGCCTCAGTATTTTAAGAGATTAGAATTTTGATAAAAACAGTAAATTTCTATAACACTGTCCCGAGTTCCTATAGTTGTTTACGTTTGTCTTTTGTCTTATTTGTGCTTTTCCTGTGTATTTCCCTAGCAGATTGTGACATGAAATTATAATTTTTGGCCATTGTAGGTGTTTCCTGTTGTCCCTTTTATTTTAAGGTAAAATTTTCATGTCAGACAAGTCTGTCTATTGGGCTGGTGAATACCCTCGAGGACCTCTGGTCCACCAGCAGTGGCATCGGCCCAATGGTTCAAAATACAAGAAATACCGAAGTTGCATATAAAACAGTAAATTTCGTTATGCTGTACACGTGTTTCAAGGAGTAACAATAGGATTAAAAATCTGTACATACACATCAATCATTTTATCTATTGATGAAGATAAACATTTGTTTATATGAAAAAGAAAGGAAATGGGGTAAATTTCAAAGAGACAACATCCCATATCCAGGTTACACCGACCCAAAACAAAGCATCCAGGGATCACCGTACGGTCTTCAACACAGTAATAACCTCACACCATATAGCAAGCCCTAAATGGCCCAAAAAGGTAAAAAGTGAATAAATCAATGAAAAAAAAACACATCCAATAACCCAAATATCAAAAAACTAAAATTTGAAGAGAAGACAAGGACAAGGCAATTACTAACATATTCCTGACTTGGGACAGGCGCAAAAAATGCGGTAGGGTTAAACACCGTTTCTTGGATACAACCCCCCCTCCCTATGTGTGGTGAATGGCTAAAAAATAAATATACAAAGACTCACAGTAAAAATCAAACTAGAAAAAAGTCAAACTTATCAAGACAAGTACCCTTACAATGAAGTACATGTACATAAAACGTCAGGACAATACACACGGGTACTGTCCTGATAAACGCTCGCAGTTACTGACAGCTAGCCGACATAATTTCCGTTGACTATGATATCATGCCTTCTTACATATGAATCTTCAATTGAAATACTTATAAGTAGATTTCGTATAACAACATCATCAATTATGAAAGAAGAACATGATATTGTGCAATGCCAAATACTGCCAATATGAAAAATTGTTTAAATTTAGTTATGGTTTAAAGCATTAAGAAGATAATCAATATTTTTGCCAACAAAAACCAGAAGTAAAGATTTAAAAACAATGCTGTATTTATATCCCTATGAATAAGTTTGTTCAACGGATTAATAATGTTTGGAAGGACAATTTTTTGAATTTATGCGCCTTGTAAATGATATTTCCATAGAAGTTTGGATGTCAAATGCCCGTTGTATAAGAGCCCTGCACGTAGAACCAAATTTTCTTAATAAGTCAATGTATGTATAAAAAATTTAGAGAATGTTTTTATTAATTTATGATATCTAAACCCTTGATGAAAGATTTCGGTCGTTGAAAACAGAAACATCACTACATACTCGTGCATATCAAACAAGTTGTGAAATGTAGACCCCATTAGAGTATCGCCGTCAAGATGGGGAAATTGACTATAGGGAAGGAGAAATCATTCCTTTTATCATAAACTTTAGTGTTTAACTTTCCTTGATTTATTGATATATCAAGATAAAGAAAAGAAGTATGATCACTGCTGCTATAGACGTTGTGCGCGATATTGGTGACTCCTGACGTTACACTAAATTAACGTCGTAATTGCTAGCGCAAAAGTACTTCGTCGCACGTTTTTGAACATTTCTATTGAAAACGCAGTTGCTTTGTACAATAAGACCTATACAATATCGCGGGCTATTCAGTTTTCAAATGTCGTACATTTGAATAATCAAAAAGATTGACGGACGTGGGATGATAACATTTGTGGCTAGATGTGATATTTTGTATGACTTACAATGTCTTTATTAAAGAACATACATTATTTAATTTCCTGTAGCTTCTAATATATCAAGATGATCTGATTCATTGATTTCTAAAATGTCACTTTCAAAACACGAAAACAAAATATGCCGGACAGACAACACAGGAACAAAAGCAAAAACATTTTTCAACAATCGAAATTTGAATGTTTCGTTCGGTATTTGTTCAAAGTAACACCCTTTAACGACCTCTGACCCTTTCTCGTGAACTATGCCCCAACCATCTTTTCTATTTCTTTTCAATATTTCTGGTTCAGATGTTACTTTCATAAGATAATAATAAAAATTAGAGTCATCAGTGTATAAAGCTACAATAGTACTAGGTTGAATTAGACTTTTAAGTGATACATCGTTGTTTGTTATTTCACTTGGTTCATTATTGCTGGTTTCTTTCTCCATACATAATTTTCTACTTTTACCAATTACAGGATTACAACAATTTTCAAAGTCCGCTTCGCTACAATGTTCACAACTGTAACAGGACAAGTCACGAACCAAAAGTTAACTAGGGTGATTTGTGGACATAATTTGGGGAATGTATCGGTTCCGAGGTACAGGTTTGTACCTGTCTACTTCGTCACGTGATATTTCCTCTATATATCTGAAATAGACATTTCAAATAATTATCCAGTACTATGACTGCTGCTTGATTTTTCAAGTAAAGCGTGTTTACTAAAATAGATCATAATCAGCTTTTTTTACACGTTTTTCAGTGAATGGACTTCCAAATATTTTGGTTTGATTTGCACTGATGAGACGCAAGTTGTCGAAATGCGCATATGCAGAAAATTAAGTTCTTCGGTATTTTGTTATCACGGTACAGCAAATCAGTAAATTGGGGATTACAAAAATTTCTGGTGAAGCATATTTTATATTTTGCTCAAATCCAATCATTTCTGGTAAAAAGTTACATAATTGAAGTTGTAGTGTTTCGTTATTATCTACAACATTTCGAACACTATCGACAAAGACAGATTGAAGCTAATTGTGGCTAACTGAAGAAAACTGTGACATATTATTTCGAAATTATGAAATAGTATTTTATTTTTACGAGGTAATATTTCTTAATTGTTACGTGTTGTCTCATATTTGCGAGATATATTTGTCGTTATTATGACAAATTAGTTCATAATGATGAAATGTTGTCTAATAATTAAAAGATATTTTCTCAATATTATTGGATATTTTCATGCATATCATGGTATATTATCTCATTATTTTTAGATATCATCTTACACTGATGTGACAATATTTCTTAATTAGTGTTGTAAACGTTATAAGTTCTACAAAGATGATGCCGTTCATATTTATTTACTCGTCCGTTTATTATTTACAAGACGTCGCCGATGTTCCAATGAAATCCTGTGATCGCGGGAATCCGAGTTGTTCATTTTGGCTTCCATTGACGTCAGTGCGGCTTTCATATGTTTTGCGCTAAAATATCCATAGCTCCGGTTGACTACTTACTCTAATACTTGTCTAACAGTATCTTACGATGTTTATCTCGTAAAAGCAGCTTAGTTTTGGCACTAACAGTTCGTACTTTCACTTCAGTTGTTGACAATGCCGCCATTTTTGGGACTATTTTTAACGCGAATTAATTATGTAAATAACACTATAAATAGATAAAACTATAGTCCGATTATTCAAATATTGATTTCTTCGATCAGCTGATCAGGTAAACACATTCACCGTTCACAGTCCTATATTCTTGACGTTATTTTAATATCGAGATACCAGTGTTTATATTTAATTGAACGCTACCATATTATTTTTACTTGTAGTAATTTACTTAACTTAATAATTATCTTGAAACTACAAGAGTTGGATTTTTATTACTATTAGTTAAGTCTTGTAATACAGAAAAAACAAGATCAGCAGCTCATTCAGGAACACAATCATAAAAATTAGATATATTGTCTCATATTTATGAGATAATATCTCGTTGATATGATATTTTTTCATAACTACGAGGTGCCTTTTCCTGATTACGAGACCTCTTGGTTGTTAGATATTAACTCATATTTACGGTAATTATCTCATGAAAATAACTTTATTTAATTATTGAGAGATTATATCTCATATTTAAAAAAAACAACTTTTTATGGTAATGAGATAACATAGTATATTTATGAGATTAGACCTCATAGTTATGAGATAATATCTCGTATTTTATTAGAAAATATCTCATAATATAATGATATAATATCTCGTTTTGATAAGACAATATCTCATAACTACATGTATGAAGTGGCAAGGTAACGTTTTTTTACATGATATTTTTATGTGGCAGCAACACGATACCGTTAATTGTGTTTTTTAAACCGCATAAAAGTGATACATGCAATCAAAAAAGAATACCTGAAAATTCTTCTTTAGCAGTTTCCTCGATTTTGGGGTTGTTGCAATTTCCGCTGTGCAAAGTCAGACAAGTCTTTTGCTGATTGAATGATCTCCTTGCATCTCAAAATTGCCATGTCAGCCATATTTTTTTATCAAACCTCCAGCAGCATCTTGTGGTCCCTGTCCGTGAGACGTTTCAAAATAATTCCGAATTATTTTTGTGTAGTCAAGTTTAGAAGGTGCGTTGGCGATAGATCTAATACAATGGTGGCTCTTGTATTGGGTTCGGCAACCATCGGTGAACTCATGCATTACTTCAGTTTCATAGGAAATTGATTGAAGGTAGTCTGAAACTATTTTCTAACTTCATATGTAAATTGACTGTCATGCGTAAGATCAGGACTTATTGTATATAAATGTTCTGTCACAATGTTAGGATTTTCAGAAGTGCTTTCAACTCCGTCATATTCTAGTATTGTATGCCTATCAAATATTGAAACATGTATTGTTACTTCTGTTTTTTGGAAATAGCTGGTTTGAATTTCATCTTTTTCGGTGCAAGAAAAGTTCTCCGAAAAGTCATGAATACAAATAGTGTTTGGGCGATACATTTTCCAATAAATGTTTAAGCTGACCAGACTGCCAATTTGCGCGAAATTGATGAGACGGAAACGTAGAAAGGAGATCTTTAAATAACTGAACATTTCCCCAGGCCACGTTTCTTTTTTAACCAAACAAAGTTTCCGGATTTCTTTCTTGTTTTTAATGTTAACTTTTACATATTCGTACCTTGCCCAATGCACTTTTGGAGCATTTTCTGAAACATCGAGCTCTTCTTGTTTGAGGGTCAAATTTGTCACATTATCTGTTTAAACATTTGATATGAGGAATTTCATTTTCACTTTCACAAAGTGTTACTTAAATTAAATCGTTTATGTGATCAAAAACAGGAAATTCTACCGAATCATCGTCCTTGTTTAACTTTTTTCGGAAATCCATACAAGATTTAAATAAAGTGCGCGCCTCAATATGGTACCTGCAACAGCATGTATTGCGATCTTTTGGGCGAATAGACTAAACATAAAACGGCTTACACCGCTCAAAGGTTCTTTGACACATTTTTATTTCTGAATTTTCCCGTTTGAAATCCAAGTATACCTCAGTCTGAGTTTTCTCTAAAACATGTACCATATGCCGTGAAAACGTCTTCGGTCCAATTCGAATTCGCTTAGTGTCATTTTTTGTTCCCTGTTAGACGCGAGTTTTTAGGTAGGAAATTATATGCAGCTTCTTTATGTTGTTAAGAAATTTCGTCGCTTCTTGTTTTCCTACATGTTGCAGTCCAAGACGATTTTTCATTATTGAGTACTTTTGTACGGATAACATTTCCACCGGAAATTCGTCTAAGAGGCAATCCTAATTTTTTAGCTAGCCTTTTTTCACCTTGTTTTTATGTACATTAGTCCCGCTAACAGATGCGCAGATGACATTTACTGAAGCTCTAGCATCATTAGATCTCTTTGATTTTACTGACTGAATTGCAGTTGGGAAACCTTCTATCTAGATAAGTGGATATGAAGGCTTTTCTTTTAGTTGGAGTTTTTGCAGCTTTTAAGAAGCTTTGATACATCACGATGCTTAGCTGTTCGATTCGGAAAAACATTTTTTAAGTTCATGTTCACCCAAAAATCCCTGATTTCGATTGTCATTTTGTTTAGTCTTTTCCCGATATTTTCTAACCCTCTCCCTTGTTTTAGCCCCAATTGCTTCAGATTTAACCTGTTTTCGTTGCCGCTGATTTCTTTTCCATAAAGCTTCTTTTGAGGCCGGTCTGTTTGATACTTTTATTAGATTTGTTTTGACCGATTTGTTCTTGTGATATGATTTTTTACAAATTTCAATTCGTTTTAATCTCTTCCTTTCCTTGTTAATTTTAATTCTTTCTGTCGCTGATAAAACCATTTTGCTACAAAGATATTGTACCATGATCATAAAATGTCCGTTTATTTTTTTATACTTTATTTAAATTTTATTTTGTGTTGTGAAATATGCATATACAGGTATGTTTAATTGTTTAAACATGTTACAGGATGCGAGAGAAATTGGTATTTAAAACATGATCCATTAACACAGACGGGAAAAGAAACGTCTAATGTCGTAACGCTTATATAGAAGCCACGAAAACATTAGCTGGACAAACGAGTCTGGTTATTTAAATATTCATTTAAACATACTATTTTAATTTTATGAGGTTTTAAGAAAATATGTATGAAAATCTTAAGCAAATGCACATTCTAATAACAAGTCGAAATGCGTTAATATCTTATAAACATTACAGATTTATTTGTGTTCAAAATGCGTTAGAGATTTAATAAACTGAAGAGTATGACTGGATATTTGTTTCTGACTTTGTTTTCGAGCTGTTTCTTCGATATACCGTACCGCATCACAAGAATTTATAGATATTTGTATATTACTTTATATGCACATAATTATTTCCGATTTTTAAGTGATTCTTGCATGATTTAGCAGAATTGTTGACCTTTGATTTCAAGAATGACTCATCAGTCTAATAGCGTTACATGTTAGAAAGTGTCAGCACTTACCGGATATTCGTTCAAACAGAAAGCACAGCCATTTTTCGTTTACAACGTCATAAAAAGTATCGACATGGCAACCAACGTGAAAAATTTGAAGCTTGTATGCCCATTTTGTTCCATATAAGGGCAAAAAATGCGAAGAAGTATGTGTGCATCTGTTACACGTTACAACGCCCTAGAGTGTCCTATTTGCCAGTTTGGTAATATCGTATTCGAAATATAGTTCTGGTGGTATATTTTAAATCTACACAATTTTATCTTTCATTTGATATATAATTCATATATGTTCATCGATATATATGAAAATCGTAAATGCAATTTCGGTCAAATCTGTTTGCGTCTTCAGGTAATCACCAATACCGCGCGTAACGTCATTATATTTATTTAAAGTAAATTCTGCAGGATAAATTTCATAATTCAGGATTATTTAAAGCCAAAATATCGTCCAAATATCTATATGTTTTGGTTAAATTTATCCACAAAAATACTGTTTAGAGGGGTCTTTTTTTAATTTTTGCCCTGAATTGTGACTCGTAGCAATGAAGAAATAAATCTATTATGAGAGGTGCATAGTTGGTACCGATAGGCATACATATTATTTGCCAGTAGACTGTATCACCGAAACGAACAAAAATATTATCAAGAAGAAAATTTTATGCTTTATCATATCATGACAAGTCCAGTTGGTATATTTACCATGTTTGTCGTCACTGGAAAGCAATTTAAATGTATTGCAACAAATGTAAGTGCATTGTTTATGACCATATCATCACCACATGATTTATTATTTTTCATTTTTACTGATATTTACATTTCATCTCTTGAAATTTTCCCATTTAATAAATATTTGAAAGGTGAGAGTTTATATTTTTCAGGTCTTAGACCTTTGTGAAATTATTGTTGTCATTTTATTTTTTATCAAAATAAAACAAACTATAAATTGTAATATTATTATATTCTGGAATTCTACGGCTGTTCAAAATCCTCCAAAAATCTTTTGGGTTGACTCTTAGAACGTAATAATTCCATTTTAAATCGAAGATTATTGTTATAGAAGTTAACTTCAGTATCCATTGTTTTCTTATACAAAATTTCATCCTTTTGACACGTTCTTTGAAAAAAAATTGAACCATATTTTTTTGTTTTGATAATCTCTTTGATTTTCTAAAAGCTTTTTACAATCTTCTTTAAACCAATCTCTATGAATATAATTTGTCGACATTTCTTTTTTTAGAATGTAACCTGATAAATCATTGCTGACATTGTTGTAATTTCACCGATATTGTCTTTAGTAACAGTATCATTGTTATCAAAGCATGATGCTAACAAAGTGAACACGCCAGTAATAGTTCTTTCGTCAATATTATCAATAAAAGTATATGTTTTTTTCTATTTTTCATTTACCAGTTTACTATTTTCAAGAAAAAAGAAAGGATATGGAGTGAATGTACATGTGACAAAAACGCACACGACAGATAGAAAACTCCAGTTTATCAAGGGCAGGGCTTTTATTCCTAATGTACTCATTCACTGTGACAAAACCGGACTTTTCACTGGTAGTGTGACGGGTGCCACGCGCGGAGCAGAGCATGCTTACCCTTCCGGAGCACCTGATGATACCTCAGTTTTATATGGGTTCACACTGCTAGTGCTTTAGTTTTGTGGCGTTCTTGTTCATTTTTTTTATTTGTTTTGTCTTTGTCATACTGTCTTAATTCGTGTTGCTGTGGATTGCCGTGATTTTGGATTTATGATTTTGGAATTTCCCCTGTCCTTTTCTTGCTTCGGTATTCGTTTGCCGATATATTGTATCATTTTGTAATGAACTCCAATTTGGGCACTTTACGCCATTTTTATTATTTGGGATGCAAAAAATGTACCCCTCCCCCTGCAAAAAAATAGCGAAAATGACACTTTTAGGCTGTCAATTCCTTTTAGATAAACAACCCTCGTCATTTGATCTAGTTTTTATGCCTAACTTATCTGTTGTGATACAATCTTGGAAAGTAAAACCATTAATGTCCATAAAGTTTTGATTTTCGGTATAAATTTTTTTAAAAATGGGAATTTTCGGAATTTTCGATTTTTCACAATTTCGACTTTCTGACTTTATGGTCGTAAAAATCTGAATATGTATTTAATAATTGCCGATGTAATAATGATTTATGATATGTTAGCAACAAATCGTGTGCAAACATTTTAGTTTCAGACGTATTGTAGGTTCAGAAATGTGAAAATTAGCACCCCTCCCCCTTAAAATTAAGGGAAAATATGAAATATTCAAGCTCTAAATGATTAAAGAATAATGTTTTATTGGAATTCTAGTGTGTATTTCACTAAAGCTGACATGCAGAAGATCATTTAAGTAGTCTTTTTAAGAGGTCTCTTTTTTATTCTTCTGCTCGAAATTGTATGCAAAATGGGAATTTTCCGTTTTTCAGAATTTCTGCTGTTTTGACTTTGAGATGCAAATACTCCATGAAATTGATATATAACTTGAAATTGTTGATTAGATATCCTTTCATTATATCTAAGCCATAAGAAAATATGTTTTTAAACATTTTTAGAATATCTACAGTCTCATAAATTACAAACATATAACCCCTTACCACAAATATTCAACACAATTTATTTCATTTTATTCAGCTTGAAAAGCTTAAACATTGTATAAAGGTCCAATAACATATCATTTCAAATACCAAAATACAGAAATACTCCCAAATATCACAAATAAGATCATGTGTGTGGTTAATGGGCAGTTATACAACAATTCAAATTCGAATCTTGTAAATTTCCGAAATGCTGAAAAATCCCATTTTTCACGAAAATCGCCCAAATATACAATTTTACCCATATTTTGGCGTTAAAATTGCATATTGCAAAATATATAGAATGCATTTTTTACAAAGAAAGTAAAACATAAGAATGTTTTGTTCATATAAATGTACAGAAATACATATTCTGGTGATTTTTAAGCATCATTTTCCTGGGGAAGGGGTAAAATTTTCGGAATTTAGAGCCACATTGAACACTCATTGTTCTTCTAAACATTGTTTTTATAAAACTTATATATCGGTTAGAACAATGAATTGGAATATCTGCATATAGATCCTCCAGATTTGCCACATATAACTATTTTAAAGTGAATTTTGGACAAACCTGAAATGCTGAAAATCCCCATTTTTCATCAATTCTGTACAAAATATTAAGTTTAAGCTGACAAGTGGGACTTAAAATGACAAATCTTGATAGAAATAATGCAACATTGTTACATTCAATGCAGATTTTGTGTGTTTTGGTTCTTTTTGTGCGAATATAGTAAAAAAAAATGACTATCATAGGAAAAATTAGTTGGGGTAGGGGTAGGTTTTTCGGTATTTAGAGTCACATAAAAACACTCCTTGTTTTTCAAAACAGCGATTTAAGACAACTAATGTATCGCTTAGAACAATTAAATGGCATAGTTGCAGATGAATCCTCCAGATTTGACATATATTACGATTTAACAATGAACTTTGGAGAAATCTGAAATGTTGAATATTCCCATTTTTCATCAGTTTGGGCCAAATATTGATTTTTAATCAACAAATGGCTGTTAAAATACCAAATCACGATGTAATTCATATGCAACATTGTCATATATAACACACATTTTGCGTGTTCTAGTTATTTTTTTGCGAACTTAAACAAAAAATATAAAATTTTAGGGAACATTTGTTGGGGTAGGGGTAAGATTATCTGTATTCAGAGTCACATTAAACACCCCTTGATATTCTAAACACTGTTTTAAGACAACTCATGTATTGCTAAGATCAATTAATTGGCATATCTGCAGATATATCATCCAGATTTGCCATATATAACGGGTTAACAGCGAACTTTGGCCAAATCTGAAATGTTGAAAAATCCCATTTTACATCAATTTCGGGCACAATGTTAAGTTTATGTCAACAAAAGGCCGTTAAATTACCAAATCGTGATGTAATTTATGCCACATTGTCATATTCAACACACATTTTGCGTGTTTGAGTTAATTTATTGCGAACATAGACAAAAAATTGACAATTTTAACGAAAATTTGTTGAGGTAGGGGTAAGATTTTCGGTATTTTGAGTCACATCAAACACTTCTTGTTTTTCTTAACAATGTTTTCAGACATCTAATGTATCGCTTACAACAATAAATTGGCACATCTGCAGATATATCCTCCAGATTTGGCATATATAACGATTTAACAGTGACATTTGGGCAAACCTGAAATATTGAAAATTCCCATTTTTAGCTCACCTGACCCAAAGGGTTAGTGTGAGCTATTGCCATCACTTGGCGTCCGTCGTCTGTCTGTCTGTTAACTTTTCACATTTTCATCAACTCCTCTGAAACCACTGAAGCAAATTCAACCAAACTTTACAGGAATCATGTATGGAAGGTCCTTTACAAAGATTGCTCATTAAGTAAATTCACAGTGACTTCGGTATTTAGTTATTCGTTCCGATCCGATAAAAAAAACACGGAACTTAGATTTAACATTGGACCCTATGGGAAAATTCACATTTTCTTCTTCTCTTCTGAAACCTCTGAAGCAAATGCAACCAAACTTTACAGGAATGATGTACTAAAGGTCCTTAACAAAGATTGCTCATTTCGTTCTGATCCGATAAAAACATGGCCGCCAGCATGGAACATAGTTTAACATTGGCCCCATTGGAAATTCACATTTTTATCTTCTCCTCTAAAACCACTAAAGCAAATTCAACCAAACTTTACAGGAATCATGTATGGAAGGTCCTATACAAAGACTGCTCATTTCATACCGATCCGATAAAAAACATGGCCGCCAGCGCGGAACTTAGGTTTAACATTGGACCCTATGGAAAAATTCACATGTTCTTCTTCTCCTCTGAAACTGCTGAAGCAAATTCAACCAAACTTTACAGGAATGATGAATTAAAGGTTCTTAACAAAGATTGCTCATTTCGTTCCAATCCTAGGAAAAACATGGCCGACAGGACGGAAGATAGTTTAACACTGGCCCTATGGGAAATTCACATTTTCATCTTCTCCTCTGAAACCACTAAAGCAAATTCAACCAACCTTTACAGGAATTATGTATGGAAGGTCCTTTACAATGATTGCTCATTTCGTTCCGATCGGATAAAAAACATAGCCGCCAGCGCAGAACTTAGGTTTAATATTGGACCCTATGAAAAAATTCACATTTTCTTCTTCTCCTCTGAAACCACTAAAGCAAATTCAACCAAACTTTACAGGGATGATGTACTAGAGGTCCTTAAAGATTGCTCATTTCGTTCTAATCGGATTAAAAAACATGGCCGCCAGCACGGAAGATAGTTTAACATTGGCCCTATGGGAAATTCACATTTTCATCTTCTCCTCTGAAACCACTAAAGAAAATTCAACTAAACTTTACAGGAATGATGTATGGAAGGTCCTTTACGAAGATTGCTCACTTCTTTTCGATCCGATAAAAAAACATGGCAGCCAGCGCGGAACTTAGGTTTAACATTGGACCCTATGGGAAAATTCACATTTTCTTCTTCTCCTCTGAAACTGCTGAAGCAAATTCAACGAAACTTTACAGGAATGATGTACTAAAGGTCCTTAACAAAGATTGCTCATTTCGTTCTGATCGGATAAAAAAATATGGCCACCAGCACGGAAGATAGTTTAACATTGGCCCTATGGGAAATTCACATTTTCATCTTCTCATCTGAAACCACTGAAGCAAATTCAACCAAACTTCACAGGAATGATGTATGGAAGGTCCTTTACAAAGATTGCTCATTTCGTTCTGATCCGATAAAAACATGGCAGCCACCGCAGAACTTAGGTTTAACATTGGACCCTATGGGAAAATTCACATTTTCTTCTTCTGCTCTGAAATTGCTGAAGCAAATTCAACCAAAACTTCACAAGAATGATGAACTGAAGGTCCTTAACAAAGATTGCTCATTTCGTTCCGATCTAATAAAATACATGGCAATCAGCATAGAACATAGTTTATTTTGGCCACATGGGAAATTCACATAAAAAACATGGCCAACATCGAAAAACCTGCTTCAGCATTTTGTCAGCTGAGCGATACAGGCTCAGTGTCTGAGCCTCTAGTAAATCAATTTCGAACAAAATGTTGAGTTTAAGTCAACAAATGGCTGTTAGAATACGAAATTCATGGTATAATTTATGAAACATTGTCATATACATCACACATTTTGCGTGTTCGGGTTAATTTGTTGCGAACATAGACGAAAATTTGACAATTTTAGGGAAAATCTGTTGGGGTAGGGGTTAGATTTGAGTCACATCAAACACTTCTTGTTTTTCTCAACAATGTTTTCAGACATCTAAGGTATCGATGAGAACAATAAATTGGCATATCTGCAGATGTATCCTCCATATTTGGAATATATAACGATTTAAAAGTGAAATTTGGGCAAATCTGAAATGTTGAAAATTCCCATTTTCCATCAATTTCAGACAAAATATAGAGTTTAAGTCAACAAATGGCCCGGCACCTGAATAGGTTTTCAGGGGCTTTGGCTACAGAGCTGCCGGGCGCGTCCCCAGGTTGTGGATAGGGGAATGCCCTGTCTTTGCGGGGTAGTCAGGTCATAATACGGAAAGCCTGACCGCGAACCATTGTAGCCAAACTGTGTGGAGAAACGCTACGCTCCATGCAGTATAAAGACCCCTTCTATATTTCTCTAAAGAGAGCAGACGCACTGGGTGTCGTATAGAAGGCTAAATTTCCTGCCCCTACCCATTTCTCCCCTTTTCCAGTGGCAATCAAAAGTCGTTGCCCCGGTTGCCCCTTCCACCTTTATTTCTTTCTTCTTTTACTTACAATTTGTTTTGAATTGATTAACTTGTTCTCGTCCTGATATAGCTGAAATATTGCTCATTGGACGTTAAACTCTAACTAATCAATCAATCAATCAACAAATGGCTGTTAAAATACGAAATTATGGTATAATTGATGAAACATTGTCATATACATCACACATTTTGCGTGTTATGGTTATTTTTATGCGAACATAGACAAAAAATTGACAATTTTACAGTAAATTTGTTGGGGTAGGGGTAAGTTTTATTGATGTATGATGTTTATATAACATACGAATGGCCATTATTTGTAATAGTTGTAAAGCAAATATAATAAGCTTTCATTTGATACCTACTTTAAATGATATTTGTTTACTGAAAAGTAATATTGGGCAAAAGAATGACAAAACTTAGTCAAAATCGGAAATATTCAAAGATCCATTTATTTGGTCTATTTGAAAATAAAACTTTGGTCATTAAAAATATGTTAACATTATGTTAACATGTTTTATATTCAAGAAAATAGATTGAAAAACTAAACACAATTTTCAGAATTGGGAGTCGAGATGCACTTCGGGTTCTTTAGACCATCAAACTTACGCAATTTCAATGAAAATATCTAAATTTTCCTCAATATTTTATAGGGGTAGGGGTACGTTTAATGACGCTATGGAACGTATTGGGCATAGAAATTCTAAAAAAATTGGGTTCTTTTCATACATCGTTTTTATAACTAGGAAGCATTTGGTGAACATTTTGAAGCAACTGAAAGAAAAACTTGAACGAAAAACAAAATTTTCCAAAATTTCGGTAGGTGGTTCTAAAAATGGGCCTTGTTCCACCAGTGCGTGCAGGTTATGCTCGTGTTATCATGTTTTATTTTGAAGATCGGATGTATGCGGACTTAAAAAAATGGATGGGGTTGGGAAGTGGGGGGGGGGGGGGGGNGGGGGGGGTGCACGGGGGTTATTCCAGCCCATGGACTATTTTTTAGATATAAGACGTCAAAATTTGGGCAGGAAAGTTTTCCTTCAATTTCCATTAATTGTTTCCATGCCTTAGAATATTAGAAAATCTAATTTAAAGTTTATACAATTTTATATATTGCCTTTTTTATGCAGTTTAAAGTGGCCTATCACGAACAAAATATGATACCTGTGCAAAAAACAATTTTCCTTTTTAAAATAGATAAAATCCGAGGATATCGAATACTTCTGAAATCTGACACGCATACTCCTTAAATTGGGTATGTTTTAAATAACGTCGTGAACAGTTATCTTTTTAGCTCACCTGGCTATGCCAGGGTGAGCTTTTGTCATCACTTGGCGTCCTTCGTCCGTCCGTCGTAAACTTTTCTTTAAAAATCTTCTCTGAAACCACTGGGCCAATTTAATCCAAACTTAGCCTGGGTCATCACCAGGGTATGTAGTTTAAAAAATGTGTTCGGTTAGTCCGAGGGCCAAACAACAAGCTGTTACTAAAAATAGAACATAGGGGTAAATTGCTGTTATTGGCAAATAACTCGAAAACCGTTGCAGATATCAAAAATCTGACAGAGGTAAAATTGTTCAGAATGCCGAGATCTATCTGCCCTGCAATTTTGAAGAAAATCGGAAAACCTGTCTTAAGAGTTATAGCCCCTTTTCCGTTAATTTTTCAAAATTTATGCATTTTTTATTTTTATTTCAAAAACTTCAACAGATAGAGGTGAAGTAAAAATTGGAATAATGTTCAGCATATCAAGATCTACATACCCTGAAATTTTGATGAAAATCCAAAGGCCTGTGTAGGAGTTATTGATTGATTTTCACCATTTTTTTTCCAATGCCACATGGTTTATTGGTTATTTCCCCTTAAATTCTGTGTTCAAATCTTCTTTGGTTAACTTTTCTCTTTTAAGCTTTAGAGAAATTCCCTTTTATAGCTTTGTTAAAATAATTATTTTTATTTATAAATATTGCTTATTGTAACGCAGAGCGTTACAGATGTCCCCCAAACGAACATTGTTAATGTTTTCCACAGTTTCCGTGGCAACAGCAGCATCTATGAGATTTCTAAGACTAAGCATTAATTTCTACATGTCAGATAACTATCGGTAAAATCTCATCCAATTGAACCACTTTAAATTTTCCTGCCTTTTTCAATTTCCATGGCAATAGCATTAATCTTATATAAAAATTCTGAGGCTAAAAATCATTTCTACACATGTCAGACAACCTTCCTGTAAAATTTCTTCCCGATTGGAGCATTTTCAATTTTCCCGCCTTTTTCCGTTTCCATGGCAACGGTCGCTATTTTGAAAATGTAAAGACCAAAACCAATTCTATGCATGCTAGGCAACCTTCCTGTAGAATTTCGTCCAATTCTGAGCACTTTGAATTTTCCCGCCTTTTTTCCGTTTCCATGGCAACGGTCGCCATTTTGAAAATTTTGAGACCAAATATCTATTCTATGCATGCTAGGCAACCTTCCTGTAAAATTTCATCCAATTCTAAGCACTTTGAATTTTCCCGCTTTTTTCCGTTTCCATGGCAACGGTTGCCATTTTGAAAATTTTGAGACCAAAAATCAATTCTATGCATGCTAGGCAACCATCCTGTAAAATTTCATCCAATTCTGAGCACTATGAATTTTCCCGCCTTTTTCTGTTTCCATGGCACGACATTTTCCCGCCTTTTTTCTGTTTCCATGGCAACGATCGCCATTTTGAAAATTTTGAGACGAAAAATCAATTCTATGCATGATAGGCAACCTTCATGTAAAATTTCATCCAATTGTGAGCACTTTGCGTTTTCCCGCCTTTTTTCCGTTTCCATGGCAACGGTCGCCATTTTGAAAATTTTGAGACCAAAAATCAATTCTATGCATGCTAGGCAACTTTCCTGTAAAATTTCATCCAATTCTGAGCACTTTGCATTTTCCCGCCTTTTTTCCGTTTCCATGGCAACGGCGGCCATTTTGAAAATTTTGAATGGTTTCTGCACATCTACTCATATAGGCCAACATTCCTGTGAAGTTTCATAAAGTTCAGGCCAATAGTTTCTGAGAAATGTGTCGGACAAGAATTGAGCGGAAGAAAGAAGAAAAAAAACAAAAAATAATAATAATAAAAAAAAATAATAAGAATTGAGTAAAAACAATAAGTCTGCCCAAACTTCGTTTGGGAGACTTAATAATAAGAAACGGAGTAAACAATATGTCTCCCAAGCTTCGTTTGGCGGGCATAATTAAGAGCAAAAACAGTATTTTTGTACACATTTTTACAATTTTTTGCAAAAATACTTTCTTTATCTTTACCTTATTATATGTTACAATTATTTTTCTATATAAGATATTTTGTCTTACAGTGAAGTATTTGATCGACCACTGTACTGTATGCTTTGCTGACATGAATTAGCAAACAGTTTCTTGGCCTCATAGCCTGCATATTTTTTTTTAAATAAAGCCTATAATGATCAAGTGATGACATTAACCTTGAGAACCACAGGTGGATTTGATTACTACATAGCATGTATGATGCTATGAGGTGCTGACTAAGTATTGTGGCTTTGGTGCCTATATATCATCCAACATGGCCATCTGCGGGGAACTTAATTTATTACTGGACTGTATAGAAAAAGCACATAAAGAATTTTTTTTTTTATCTAAAACAACATTGCTAGTTAGAATAAAACTCAATCACAATGCATCTTAGATGGTCCCCTTCAAAACAGATGTCCCTCAAGTCTGCACCTTATGCAAATTGGCTACCTATGGGAAACATAGTTTAATATTGGAGTACATTCAAAGATCTTCTTCTTTAAAACCATTTGGGCAATTGGAAATAAACTTTGGCACAACACTTAATTTTCTTTAAAATTGTGTCCTGCAGATCCATCCCTTATCCAAGATGGCAGGCAATAGGGAAAATAGTTTGATCATATAACATAAATGTTTGTTTACATAGTTTGAAAATGAGACCCTTTAACATAAAAGTTTATTTGAATTTATGTATTGGCCATGGACCAGGTGAGCGATACAGGCTCTTGAGAGCCTCTTGTTTGATATTATTGTTTACTTTACCCTTTGACGGACCGTCTGGTTTTACTTTTGAGGGATTTTCTCCACTATTATTTTGATTTTCTTAAACTTGTCTTTTTCTTTTGATAATTTCCTCTTAGTTCTATGAAAAATATCTATTGGAAGACCTCAAAGATTCTTTATTCTCTCCGATTGAAAAGAAACACGTCCTTTTTTTTCTTCACATATGCGTATCGTTGATGTTAAATGATAGAGCACTTCGGTGGTGCCTCGATAACCGATAATATTTGGAATCTTGACAATAACTTAAATTTTGAAAAAAATTACCCAGAACTAAGAGACATCTTACAGCATGCCAATGCCAATGCACGTACTACAGTACAACTCAAAACATTCATGTACACGCATATGAAACATATTGATCATTGTATATTATTTTTTCGGTCAAAATACTTACATAAAAACTGAAAGTAAAATAGTAGTCGGAGTGAGTTCTGCAATTTGATTAGTTACTTTCGATCACTGTGTCAAATCGCTAAACCCCTACGACATAATTTGGGGTACTCTACTAATTAGTATAGCGGCCATATTTGAATGCTGTCTTATATGCAGTGTGGAATTAAAATGTATTGGCAAGATAAAGCATTTTGCAAAATGGGGTAATTGCATGCAATTCAGATACCGAGACTCTGCTCGTTGTTGATATACGTATTATTGTTTAAATGTCTTAGTTATTATGCATTTTTCGGCTAATTTTGTTTAAATACTGTTAACGTAGTAATTTTCGCGGTGTTCTTATTTACTATTTTCTCGTTCGTAGTTCCCACGAATATCTCAAAAACAAACAGAAAGTACTATTTTTTTTCAAATACCGCCACAATTGATATCTGCAAACAAGTTTCAGTTCAAGGAACCGTGAAAAAATAGAGCAGTGCTCAAGGTCCCCCGCCTTAGAGTCGTATGTTCCTTTTACCTGAAAAACGGTACAAGATGAAAAAAAAAATGTTTGGGGAGAGTTTTATTGCATTTTTCACGAGGAAGCATTTGCAAAAAACCCATCAAAATCCGATGAAAAATTAAAAAAAATTTTGGCACCCCCCAACACCTTTGACCCCAATTATCTTGAAAACGGTAAGAGATACCAGAAATCTGTTGGCATTTGATGAAAGCATTCATTGAGAGGATAATAAAAATAAAAATTTCCCACACGGACCAAATTTTGGTGCAATAAATTCTATTTTTAGAAATTGTGACCTTGACCTTTGACCTACTGACCCCAAAATCAATAGGGTTCTTGCCCTTCCCTATTCCTTCCATCTGTATAAGTTTTGTTTCAATCGGGCAAGGGATACTCAAGTTATCATCCGGAAACGACATCCGGAATGACGGAATGATGGAAAGGCCAATTCTATAGCCCCCCGGTTTCGCGAAAGGCGGGGGACAAAAAAGCAACCGCGAAAATCAATACGTTCGAAATGTAGACTTTTCGTTGTGACTGTAGAAACCATACAACACTGTAATTGAGTAAGCTATTTTAAACGGCGAAATGTACACAAATGACAAACTCGTAGCTCATTTGTAATTATCTGCTGAAGACACATATTTGGCATAGAATCATGATAAGTGGTAATTTTTAACATACTTATGAAACTTAAGTAAATTGCAATCATATTGTTCGAATCATTTCAATGTCATAAATCCTTCAAACTGATAATACTGTGATAGCATATTTGTTCGTAGGGTTCCAATTTTTGTTGATTTCATGGTTGGCTAAAACCACAAAATTAAGTTCCCAACGAAATCCGTTTTTTCACTTGAGCTTGCATGCAAAGAATTCGAGACCACGAATTTACGTACCCACGAAATAGGGATATTTATGAGAACCACGAAAGTGATGTCCGCGATTAAAAGTAAACTAAAATTTCCTTGTTTTAAAATCCTCTCACAAATTTCAATCACATTAAGCTCTGTCCTCAGCTGATTTTGGCTTTACATTTAGATCATATTGGTTATTTGTTCTCTATTAGTTTTTAAACTTCTTTGAGTTTATTGTCTTCCAAACGTTAGATTCTATCAGCACTGAAGAAAGATAAGTTGTCGGAATTCGCATATGCAGAAACTTAATTCACAGCAAATATTTGTTACAACTGGGTCGATGCCTCTTCTGGTGGACAGTTAGTTCCCGAGGGTAGTCACCAGCCAAGTGTCAGTACTTCGGTGCTGACCCGAAAGCCACTTGCAATATTTAAATTGTGTAAATTTTGTTTAAAACTACGGAGTATCTTCCCATTCAAAGCTCTGTCCGAAGCTGATTTTGGCTTTACATTTAGATTATATTGGCTATTTTTTGCCTATCAGTTTTTTATATATCTTTGAGTTTATGGTCTTCGAAACGTTTAGCTTTTATCTGCAATGAAGAGACATAAGTTGTCGAAATTCGCATATGCAGAGACTAAATTCACGGTGAGTTCGGTATTTAGATATTATTACAGTGATTTTACAAAAGATGTGAAATAATCCGGCAATAGGGATATAATTCACTAAAATGGGCCGTTGACTTGTCCCGTAGCTTTATCTTAGAAATAAAGTAATCCACGTTTTGTCCTATCCTTTTCAATAGAAAATTAATTGTATTGTTGTGCGAATATTTCCTCAAAAGATACCATGGACTTCAAATTTCGAGGGTTCAAAGCGTACGTGTATCCCCGATAGCAAACAGTAGTGGGCATGCTGATCCTTCCTATACTAAGCTCATTATGGTAGTTGTTTAAAGCTATAGGTCATTGTTTTCTATCATCTGTTATTCATCTTTTGGGTTTTGTTTTTTCCAAATGTTTTAAGATAATCTTCATTGAAGCCATTTGCAGAACTCCATTTATAAAATTATAGATATTTTAAGTACGCAAACGTGTATGTTAATTAATCATATCAAATATGACTTTGAAGTATTGTTTTTTTTTTTAATTTAAAAGATATATTCATGTTTTTGTTTCGATTGGATACCACTTAATGGAAGCTTTGTATCTGAATATCAAAATTAATAAATTAAGAAACATGATTTATGTTTGTCTCATGCCGTATAGTACTGTCGGCGGCTTTTGTTCTTTCTACGACGAAAAGTAACCGACACGATGCAATGACTATAGCGTTTCCGACATTTGCAACCACGCCGAGAACAACAAAAAATATGATGAGATAGGATGCTTATTTTTTCTTTTAAGGTCTCTTGTATTCGTAAGGCAAGTCTTTAGTAGAGCCACAGTCATGAATGATTGCATATTCATTTATGATTGATCCCGTTAAAGTTTCACAATTCAGTTTAAAAACCTGATCTTGTAGTCCATGTAACTTGATCTTTTCATACAGTCAGTACAGCCTTAACCTTAATCCTTTCCAATTTATTTTTCAAGAGTTTGAATGAATGTTATTTGATTCAATAACCAGTAACTGTGTTCATTTTCATTTCTTTCAAATTTCTTAAACAATATGACCCAATAGTACAATTCGTAACACTGGTTATGACTTAGTTGCCATTATTATGGCTGTTGTTGCAGATTTATGTGCATACCAAAGGAATCATATGTCTACAGGGAACATTAGTTGCCATTATTATGGCTGTTGTTGTAGATTTATGTGCATACCAAAGGAATCATATGTCTACAGGGAACATTAGTTGCAATTATTATGGCTGTTGTTGTAGATTTATGTGCATACCAAAGGAATCATATGTCTACAGGGAACATTAGTTGCCATTATTATAGCTGTTGTTGTAGATTTATGTGCATACCAAAGCAATCATATGTCTACAGGGAACATTAGTTGCCATTATTATGGCTGTTGTTGTAGATTTATGTGCATACCAAAGGAATCATATGTCTACAAGGAACATTAGTTGCCATTATTATGGCTGTTGTTGTAGATTTATGTGCATACCAAAGGAATCATATGTCTACAGGGAACATTAGTTGCCATTATTATGGCTGTTGTTGTAGATTTATGTGCATACCAAAGGAATCATATGTCTACAGGGAACAACACCGGATATTGATACTACCGAAGCGGACAGGTGACAAATGACATCTGTTTATATTTATAATGTTCATCTCTAATTCCTCTTTATTGGTTTACTCTCTGTTAATACGACTATTGTGACTTTTTCTTATATAGCCCATCGAGCAGCAAATACATTTTTGGTCACAAATATATAGTAAAAGTGCGATTTGTCAACTTCACCTTGTCAATGTTAATTCCAATACGGTGCTACAGGGTATCTATATTTTGTAAAATTTTACACTTTGGTGGTCGTTTATTATTTGGTTTTACGGTGAAGTGAATGGAAATTGGAATAAAAAGTTATATTATTTTGATAGATGTGAGACCCTTTTGCCGGTTGTTTATGGCTTATAAAATTGCCGTACCATATGTGTAGAATCTAACCTTTAAACTGTTGTTTTACAAAAGGAAGAAGTACAATGTAATCACTGTGTTAAAAATTGAAAGCATATATCCATTTTATTTTAAGTTTTAATTTAAATTCAGATGATTTTTGTTTGCAGGGCAGCTATGGAGAGTATCTTTCAAAAGAAAATCCATATCAAAGCAGTTTCAGTATATTGCATGTATGTAAATGATCTAAACAAACAAGGAAATAGTAATATCATAAGCTTAAGTAATGACCAAAGTTGAGTATATGAGAATGCATGTTGTTTTTCTGGTACAATGATATAATCTTACATGCGACTCATCATTATTATTATTTTTTTTATTTTTGCAACAGACCATTTTATCGTAATGGTTTAGTTACAACCAATGACTGCTTAATTTCATATAATTTGAATGTTTATGCACCAAAGATGATAAGTATATTTTTCTAATGTAAGGAATAAAATTCAGAATGTAGATAAAACAATATTATGTATAAGGCAACTCCAAGTCGAATATATTGATATTGTGTTGATGTTTTGATCAACCTAATTTGAGTCGAATAAAAAAGCATTTTTTTTAAAAGACAACAAAAAAGATCATAGAAACTTAGCAGTCGCAATGTATCTTTTCTTCTCATCGTTCGAGGGAATATGTTTAAATATGGCATTATAGAGAAAAAGTAAGGCACACACAAACTATTTCAGTCCTTTCATTTTAGTTCCACCTACACAGAAGAAGTACTTTCTCCAAATAACACAATTTTTAAGGAATGTTTGGATCTGATATACCCCATTCAGCTTTACATAAGACCATTATTAAACTATCTCTGCTTCATAACGTTTAATAATAATTGTGGGAGATCTAATACAAGCTAATAAGCGCTACAATTTCATTATTATATATATACTAACCTTTTCTGGACAGTAATATACGTAAAATGTACGACTCATTGATTCGTTACGGTCAAGGATGCAATTCAAAAATTAACTTTCTGAAGCACCAAATAATTGCCCATGAAACTTCTTAAGATATGTTCAGCGTGGTTTACTTTCAGAAATAAAACATCATAGATTAGAAGTGCTGGTATTGACATGCAAATAAATATTTCTTATTCCATTTTAAATGTAATTTAAATTTCGATAATTATTTCAACCTGGATGACTTTAAGACAATGTTCCCGATGCCATATTTGAAGCAGGACATGCTTTGCGATCCGAATAACTTAATTCCTCTCACTAATATATATGTAACGATCTTTTTTGGTCATTTTGTTCTTACAGTATCACGATCTTGACAGGCCTAACATAATTTTTTTAAGACAGTGTAAGATTTTAAGATTATGTCAAGATACTGTGAAAGTACTATTGTTCGTGGGGTTCCAATTTTCGTGGATTTCGTGGTTGGCTTAAACCACGAAATTAAGTTCCCAATGAAATACATGTTTTCCATGGAGTTTTAATGTAGGGACTTTGAAACCACGAACTTAAGTACCCACGAAATAGCGTTATTTATGAAAACCACGAAAATTGATCCCCACGAATAAAAGTACTTCCACAGTAATTGATTTCAAGGACGACACATGTTAAAATAATTTCAAATCAAATAAGATCTGCTTTTTAATTGCGCCCAGGAACGACCAAGACGGGTTTAGTTCGCTAACATCAAACAAGATACTTAATTCATCTTAACCCCCCCCCCCCCCCCCTCTGAACGCAGTTATCTTGTCGGATAATGATAAACTGAAACGGCCTTGGTCGTCTTTTAAAGCAATTATCTTGACCTACGACTGAATATCTTACACTATGTTAACAAAATATCGTTTATTATGAAGAAAGGATATGGAGTAAATGTTAATAAGCCTGTCAAGATCGTGATAAGATCGAAATGGGCAAACAAGATCACAACATATCTGCCATCTTTAGTTTAATGTTTGGTTCATATTTTTGATTGTATCTTGTTTTGTTCTTCCATGTTTCGTCTTTCTTCGTTTTCTATTTAGACATTCGCTTAAGTGATTGTTGAAAAATTTATAAACTGATTTTTCAACTGCAGCTTATTAATCCGTTTTCATGAAATGGCATTACCACAGAGTAAGATATCATATCGAATCATCAGACATCAGTGAGGCTGATATAATAAATGGCAATTGAAGTGTTGCGTACATTGATATAAAAATTGGTCATTACAAAATATCCCTTTTACATCTATATGTTAGTTTTAATGTGGAGAAAATGAGACCAATATGCAATTATACCTCAATGTCCAGGACATAGTTTTATTTAGGTTAAAAAAAGAACAAAAGTTGACAACTATCTCTGAACGACTTAACGCCTTGACCACCGTTAATTGCAAATTTCTATGACAAAAGTAATCCTCTGACGTATCATTTTACATTTATGACATATAAATTGCTCGTTACTTAACGAGAAATTTTAGTTGAAAACAATCATTTTGTTTTATCGTTTGACAATGCAGGAAGCATATGTTTTAGGAATTAACAAAATACTTTCTCTTTTTTTTGTATATATTTATATAAATTTAGTGAAAACCCGCGTGCGTAGAAAATGATTACAAAACTTAGTATCATTTTCGTCATGAAAATCCATTTATCATTCATTGTCTTTGTCTTCTATCATTATGTGGGCAAATTTTTTTTTCGTTTCTCTAAAGGTTTTGATAAAATCTGTTCTGAATAGACATCCATTAGTTGTCGAAATTGTCATCTGCAGAAACTACTTTACAGTCACGTGTGTATATATTTACCTATATACTATATGAGTGAACAACATATTACAGTAACTTCGGTATTTTGTTATAAGTCACTTAATCATAACAAATATAACAATTCATAAATATTCTTTTTATTTGAATGATTTTTCCTGAAAGTCACGGAATTGAAGCATAGAGATAGCGTTTACGGAATCAAAAATAATTATCAAATATTGTGCATAAGTTTATTTTGAGTATCCCTTTAATTTTATAAGCATGTGTATTAATAGCAATGAAGTAACGGATTTTGTACCGCAATGATAAGCAATCACCTGTTGCTTCATTACGAATTTATACATCCAAATGATTTGTGGTTGCGCATATATGAGAACAATATATGCAATTTTTTACAATAGTTTGAGTGAATGAATGTTTGGTTCCACAAGCGGATATTGTCCCTGACCCCCATTGAATGGTTAATAGCACTGATATTTTATTAGCCGCTAGTAGTCTGACTATATAATCCAATTCCTCAGACAGATTTTGATTAAAACTGCATTATGCACAATCCTTGCTTGTAGACAAGCTTCATGGTATATATTACTTCTCTCAAAGAGCACAATGAAAATAGTTTGAAAAGCATTTGTATATCTGTTTGAGTACTCAGACAATAAATAAGACAAATTTGCATCACAAAACATTATCGACGCGACGAAGCCAAAACTAAAAAAAAAACAGTATTACATACAAGACAACACAAAAAAGGAATGACATTATGAACTGACACCGAAAATCGGGAAATTCCCCAGCGTACCGGCAGGGTAAGCATGACTTACTCCATATGCGATACCCGTATGTTTCCGATGGAAAACATATTTCCATTCTATCTGAGTTTTAGATCTAAAAAAATGACAGATTTATTTCAAATATTTTTTCACAGCAGAAGGAAGAAAAGTATCGTCCAACAAAAAATCAAGATATGTTAACTGTGTTACAAATCAAGAAAATCAGAATTCCTTGAATTCAAGAAATTATATTGGGACTAATTCTGAAATATGCTTGTTGCTTTTACGGAGGATTAAAACGATCATATGTTCGACTAGTTCTTAGGCATACCAAGCACAGTGTTCATCAATGGATTTAAGGGTTTTATTGCAAAATGACTTCTTCATTAGTTTTTATGGGAGTTCACACTCAGTGATTTCGTTTTTTGTGTTGTCTTGTTATATTTTAATTTTGCCTTCGTCAGTTATGTTTGTGGAACCAATCTCTTCTTGTCCATGTTTGAATACTATTAGCGATTACAAAAGCTTTTCAAAATTTAAACTTCCGCCGTGCGCGGTTCCGGCTTATGAATAGGCCCGCAGCATCCTCTGAGCTTGGAGTATGAGTCTTCCTAACAGAGGACCCCGAGGGAACCCCGGGATATAGAAATAGGACCTAGTATCTCCGGCTTGCGGGGTGTGACCCCTTCTAAACGGAGGCTGACCCCGAGGGTCCCGGGATATAGAAATAGGACCCATTCCGTAGTTGTGCGGGATTGATAAATACACAACCCATCTTTCGGATGGGATGTAAACTCAGGTCCACGTGTTGGAAGAAACGCCACGCTTCCTGCACGTTAAAGAACCCTTGTAGCAAGGTCTTTTGGGGTGGTCCGTAGGTGATCGGCTACAAGGCTAAATTCCCCGCCCTTGACGATTTCACTCTACTTTTCCAGTGGCAGTCAGAATTTCCCGTCCCATGGCCTTTTCCATACCCCAAAGTGATTATTTATTAACAAACTTGTTCTCGTCTTGATATAGCTGAAATATTGCTGAGTAGACGTTAAACAATATTCAATCAATCAATCAAAATTTAAACTTGATACTGTTTGAAGGTTATAGAAGTAACATGTACATGAATTTGTTATTGGTTTTATCTCAGGGTGAGAAAATGCATTAATTAATCAGCAACCTTACCAATCCTTCAAATATATATATATATGTATATTTATATGCCTCACTGACCGTGTGACGGGTGCTTTTAACAAAGCAGGACATGCTTCCCCTTCCGGAGCTCCTGATGTCACTCTCAGTTTCACTGGAGTTCACACTACGTGTGCCATTGTATTTGATGTTGTGATTTCTATTTCTGTGCTTTGTATCTGTCTAACGTCATTGTTTTGTCCTCGATTTGGCCATGTCTTTTAACTTCGATTTTTATTAAGTTCCAATACTTTGCTCCTTCGGTATTCTACTGCCGTTGTTTCGTTATAGATCTAGGAAAGTTTATGACCAAAAATGACAAGTATCGGTTTCCAGTGTAAATTACTCAACTCACAATGTACAGTGATGTTACATTGTAGCAAAAAAAAAAGAAAAAAAAACCCAAAAAAAACAACAAAAAAAACAACAAAAAAAAAAACCCGATAAGGGTAGGTGAAAGTCAAACATAAATTACTCTAAGATTGTGTTGATAGTTTTGATCGACCTCATTAAACACTGCATGAAATCATGCATTCACATTAATCTGAGAGGGTATGCAAATAATTTGCAAATGTAACCAGTTTTATGCAAAATATATTTGTATATGTATCAAATTAATGGCAAAGACACCTTTACTTTATAGTTATTTGCCAAAAAAGTAAATCTTTGGTAAAGAAAACTATTTTATTTGCATACATTTACATACCGACTAAAGGTATATAAAGATTTCCTAAAAATTTACAAAGATTTATAAACTCGGTATATTTTTGTAAATTCAAGAATCTTCCAGAAAGATTTATTAAGGCGTGGAAAGGTTTGAGAGACCGTGGTTTACAAAACATTTACCAAATATTCAAATATATGCAAATTTTAGCAATATTTTGTGTTCTGTTTAATGACATATTCAAATGTTAGACAAAGATATCTATATTTATTTCCAAATATTTCAATATTGCGTAAAGGTATGTTAAGATTTCCTTTAAATTTGGTCAATTTTTACTACATTATAAAAATCAAAATTTGCGAAAACGATTTATTAAGGAGCACAAAGTTATTAGAGACTATGGTTTACAAAACATTTACCAAATATTCAAATATTATATGCAAATTTTAGCAATATTTTGTGTTCTGTTTAATGACATATTCAAAGGTTAGACAAAGCAATCGATTCAAACTTCCAAATATTTCAATATTGCGTAAAGGTGTGTAAAGATTTCCTTTAAATTTGGTCAATTTTTACTATATTATGGAAATGTAAATAAAAATCAAAAATTGCGAACACGATTTATTAAGGAGCACAAAGTTATTAGAGACTGTGGTTTACAAAATATTTATCACATATTCAAATATATGCAAATATTAGCAAAGTTTTGTGTTCTTTTCAATACATATTCAAATGTTAGACCAAAGATATCTATATTTATTTCCAAATATTTCAATATGGCGTAAAGGTATGTAAAGATTTCCTTTTAATTTGGTCAATTTTTATTATGTTATGTAAATGTAAATAAAAATCAAAATTTGCGAAAACAATTTATTTAGGAGAAGAAAGTTATGAGAGACTGTGGTTTACAAAATATTTATCACATATTCACCTTTAAATTATAGTAAATCAAAGGTATTCGAGAATAGTATTTTACAAAAATTGATCAACAAAGGGACGCTATATTTAATAAAAAAAAATAATAAACACTGTTCGCGTTCAGCAACATACCCGG
>MJUU01064950.1:39910-79061 GCA_002080025.1 Modiolus philippinarum
ACCACAAACAGGAAACTATTCATTGATGGGGAGTCATTAGATACATCTGATATATAAGCACCCCGTCAAGGTTGTTGAATTTGGACCTGTTCACGATAGCCCCGGGGTAACTCTCTAGTAAAATGATCGGGGACGTGCGGCTTGGGATCCAAAATTAGTACCCAAATTAATACTAAAATATCGAAATCTATACCCGAATAATTACTGTCATAATGTACCCCTCCATAAAAAAAATAAAGTAAAGCATGAATTCGGCGCATTTTAGATCAGAAATAGGAAATCATAAAATCTAGCTTATTAAAATTGCATATTAACAATAAAATTCATAAATTTAATTTCATACATTTTCTTATAATTTTGAAATAAACTGAAAAAAAAACAGCTCAAGTTAATACAGGATGATACGATACGAAGATAGACCCAAAGACTTATTATACAATAATAAGTCTACGATAGACCTAAATATTTATGAAAAGCACCCAAATTTGATGCACGTCCCCGGCCGTGTAGGGTGCGTCTAAACACCGCTAAGAAGCTTCTTAGTGCACTTAGAGCATTAAAGCGCCACTAAGAACCCAAAGGAGACATTTTATTCGCATCCTGAACAAACAATTATAGCGATGTGCATATAACTATCATATTTACAAAGTTTGGTAACATTACTATGCATAGTTTTAGAGTTTTTTGTCTTTTTGCAAATTTTTTGAACGTTTTCACACATATCGTAAATCAATTAAGCGTCGCTTAGATAAACAACAACCGTTTTCCTCACCAATGTGCTAAGTGAATCCACATGACCTCTTATCCAACCCACTGCAAGTGAAAGTTGACACAGAGAACAAAACACGATGATGATTTTTATTTTATATTTTAATCTTTTTATCTTATGAATAATATATTCAGTGATAATGTCTTGAAATTCTGAACTTTTTATTTCTTTCAATGAGCTGCAATCGAAAACGTTTTCAGTTCTTTGGGATACGTGATACATGTCCAGGCAAAATTTAGTGAAGCCGTTACACAATCGCATTAAACTTGAATTTGGGGGACATTTTCGTTTGTTTTATTAACTAGAGGCTCCTGTGAGACTTCCGCTAGCTTGACACAGTAATAAATATTATCTTTTTTATGCAACATTTTCTTATTTATATTTATTTAGATATTTACATTTATTGTAAATAAAAAGGTATGTTCTGTCTAAGTTTGGTTAAATTTAAGATAGAAAAAGGATTGTGTACATTATTTCATACCTGAATATTTCAGTGACAGATTAAAGGGAGCATAGCGGGCGTGAGTCCTCCTTTTAACCGTCAAAGAAACAAAATAGCTGTAAAAAATTACACGTAAGCACGCAATTTTACCTGTACATGAAAAGGGACATCTATAAGATTTCTCGTAAAACAAGTAGTCAAAACATTTTCATCCAGAAATCCCAGTATATTTGAAGATCCCCTCGTTAGGAAAACTATGGACAACCTCCATGAAAATTACGTCATTGTCCCTGCAGACAAAGCTTCTAACAACATACTGTTCGTGTGTAAGAAACACTATCTTGACTGTCTGGTTAAGGAGATGGGAATTGACAGTTCATCAGGAAACCCTACTTATACTCCCACTACACTATCAAGGGAGGAGATTATAGGAAATCACAACTCTGTTTTAGCATCCTTTGGCATCAAAGCGGATGATGATAACAATCAGCTCCCCTACATCTACTGGGTCCCTAAACTTCATAAAAACCCATACAAACAGAGATTTATCGCGGGGTCTTCCAGATGCACCACTTAGCCACTTTCTAAGCTCCTTACCACTTTATTAACCGCAGTCAGAGATGGCCTAAAAAGTTACTGTGATAAAGTCTACTCAACGAGCGGCGTCAATCAGATGTGGATTCTAAAAAATTCTAAAGATCTTCTCGAACAGCTATCCTCTAGCAGTCTTACCCATTGCCACAGCATACAAACCTTTGATTTTTCTACTCTTTATACTACCCTGCCACACAATAAATTGAAAACAGTAATTTCGGATTTGATACATCAATGTTTCTGCACTAAAAACGGAGAACGCAGATACACTTATTTAGTAGTAGGGAAAGACAAAACATATTTTGTAAAGAACCACACTGAGTCAAACAAGAAGTACACTGACAATGACGTAATCAAGATGTTGGAATTTTTAATAGATAATATTTTTGTCGAATTTGGAGGCCGTGTTTTTCAACAGACAATTGGGATTCCCATGGGAACTAACTGCGCGCCACTTTTAGCTGATCTCTTCCTTTTTTCGTATGAGGCGAAGTTTTTACAAGGGCTTACACAGAAAAAACAAAAACATTTAGCCCAGTCCTTCAATTTCAGCTTCCGCTACATAGACGATGTACTTTCTCTTAATAATCCAAAATTCAAGGAATATTTACACCAGATCTATCCCAATGAGCTTGAAATTAAAGAGACTACCGATACACCTACTTCAGCTTCGTATTTAGATCTTTTAATTTACATTGACGAAAATGGACGTTTGAAATCTAAGCTGTATGACAAACGTGATGATTTTAACTTCCCAATTGTGAACTTTCCCTTTCTGAGCAGCAATATACCTGCCTCTCCAGCCTATGGAGTGTACATTTCACAGTTGATTCGTTACTGTCGGGCATGCAGTTTATACAGTGACTTTTTAGTTAGAGCAAAAGCACTGTCCCAAAAACTGCTTACTCAGGGATTTGTTCAGCCTTTGTTACTTTCATCCCTTCAGAAATTCTATGGCCGTCACCATGACATCATTGACAGATATGACGTGTCTGTGTCCCAAATGAAAACGGACATTTTCAGCTAGATTTCACGTCTTCATGGATTTGACATAACCGGATTTGACTCAACCCCGGATTGACTCACTGATAGTGTGACGGGTGCCGCTAGCGGAGCAGGACATGCTTACCCATCCGGAGCACCTGATGTCACTCCCGGTTTTTATGGGAGTTCACACTGTCAGTGCTTTTAGTTTTTCGTGTTGTCTTGTATATCATACTGTAACATTTTAGTTTTGTCTTCGTGAGTGATGTTTGCTGTACCGATTTGTCCTTGTGATTGTTTTCATACTATAGAGATCTACAAAAAGCTTTTCAAAATTTCACCATGATACTGTTTGAGGGTTAGAGAAGTAACATGTATCATGGATTTCATTGGTTTTTGTCTAAGGGTTAGAAAATGACATTAACCAATCCACTACCAAACAGACCTTTCAAAACACTTTATGCCTTACTGATAGTGTGACGGGTGTCGCTAGCGGGGCAGGACATGCTTACCCTTCCGGAGCACTTGATGTCACTCCCGGTTTTCATGGGAGTTCACACTATGAGTGCCTTAGTTCTTAATGTTATCTTTTTATTTCCGTGCATTGTAGCTGTCTCACGTCCTTGTTTTGTCTTTGTTTTTATCTGTTACCGTTTCTGCCATGTCTTTGGACTTCGATTTTTGTAGTCATCGCTTCCCTTGTTCCTTCGGTATTCTACTGCCGTTGTTTCACCTCGCCCTGCTCGGCAATTTTCATACTGTTTTCGGGTTTTACTCTCCGAATTTAATCAATTATTGATCCGCAATGCCCTGTCGATCTGCGCTTGAGGACACATTGCATAAGGGTTGGACATGTAAGTGTTTTACATGTGCAACTATTCAGTGACATTTTAGTATATGAGGATATGGGTTTCCACTAAATAAACTGAAACAATATCTAAACCAATGGTAACTTCATGATGAAGAATAACAATAAGTTTTGTTTCATTGCTTTGTTTTACCATGTATTTGTAAAGACTTTGTCTCGTGTACATCTACTCCATATCCCTTCATTGCATATGCTAAAGCTGAATAACTAATAAGAACAACTCTGATTCAATATTGCACATCACACAAATAACAAAAGGTCAAAGTCACTGTGAATTTATTTTCTTTATAGTGTCATTTCGGCAATTTATATCCCTTCAGTGCAGATCAAAACATTTGGAAATATCAGAACCGAAATTTATCGATAGAGAACAAATTACCAAATGGATCTTAGTAGATATTTGATAGAAAAGCCAAAAATCAGCTAAGGACAGAGCTATGCGTGAGGAATATACTCCTTAGTTTTTTTTTAAACAAAATTTCCTTTAATTGAGTTATTGCAAGTTTCCAAATAAAATCGGTTTTCGGACCATCACCGCAAGTACTAGCTATTGGGTTGGTGAATATCTTCGGGACTAACAGTCCACCACCAGCTGCACCGACCCATTTTACTCAATTTTGGTTAAATATAAAAAAGGTGAATTCATATACACAATGTTTGTTGTAATCAGCTGTACATTGGGTTTAGGGTTAGGATGACATTTACCCTATTTCCTTTCTTTATCATATTTCTTTTGTATAAAACTAAAGAAATAAGAAATTAAAAAGATAATAAAAATGTAAAAGAAAAAGATAAATATGTCATTTTTTCTTTCAAGTTTCATTTTATTATTGCTTTGATAAACTGAAGAATTATGTGTTAAAATTTCACACTTATTTAACAAAAAAATCTCGCTTTACTATTTAAGCAATGAAGAGATAAAATATTTTTGAAATGAAATGCTCAAAAATAATTGTAACCGAATACTTGACACGTACATTATTTTCCGGACATCATGGCGACACTCGATAATTATCACCCTATTCCTGCGTTGTTTTAGTAAATTGATAAGTAATTACCCTGAAATATCAGACAATGTCAAATTTTACTAATAAGGCTTTTTTTACATACGATAATTTCACTAAAATACACACTTAAAGGTTTTCTAAAATCGAAGGATTAACTCCTACCATCGTAGTTTTGTCCTTAGCTATATTTGATATAACTGCATGATTATTCGGATTTCGTTTGGTTTTATGCATTTTAACATTTTTGAGATTATGGATTGCCTTTTTTGGGGTTCTAGTGCTGCTGATCAGGAATAAATTTCCGAAATTGCCATACAGCTCTTTAAAATTATTGCAGTCGGAATAAACATATGTGATATGGTCTCATGTTCATTTACTCCATATCCTTTCGTAAAATATTTAAGTGATTAAATATTTTTATTCTTATTTAAATATGTATAGTTTTTTTAATCACTGACAATATATTAAATTTATGTCACAAAAATTGTACCATGTTAATCTTCCCGCTGCTTTACGACTACAGATTTACATAATTGGCCACTTTTCACTGTATTGTGCCCCTCCCCAGTGTTTAAGTTTCACAAATGCAGAAATGCTATCAAAAACTGTTTGAACAGCATATTTGCTGTTTTTTTATTCACAATGCATTGTTTCTCTTTAAAAAAGTTTGATATATATATTTAAAGTAGGTGTTCGGTGGTAAAAAATGGGTTGGTGTTCTTATTGGGTTGTCTGTTGAATGAAAGGGTCGTTTGGGTAAAAAAAAAACATTTTATTCGCACATTTATCGCCCTTTATTTAAATACTTAACATTTATCTTATCATAAAAATATGTTAATTTTTTCCATAGCTGGTGTTCGGTGGTTTAACAAATGTTTTTGTGATATATTCGAGATGCTCGGTGGTGATTTGTCTGTTGTGTATTGGACGTTCTAATAAAAAATACTCAGTTATTTGCGTTTTTGCTGTGATTTTTTTTCTAACGTATTGAATTTGTTATGTCTGTTGAATATAATGGATGGTCGGCTAAAACATCATTTCATTCGCGTATTTGTTGTTATTTATTCACAACGTTTTGAATTTTAGTAAATGTACAAGTTATTTTTGATGTTTTTTGTTTAAAAATAAAGTGTTTTTGTGGTGTTTTTGAGGTGTTCGGTGGTGTTTGGTGGTGTTCGGCGGTAAAAAAGGGCACATTTACTGTATTAAGTATATGTATTTTCGATGAAAGACTGCTTGAATCGAGGCAGTTTAACATTTAACGAATTAAGATCGATTTATGAACAACACAAAATTGAAAACAAGAAAGTAAAAAGAAAAATCAAATTTTCAATGTGAATCTGACAATTAACGCTTCTAAATCAAAACACTTTTCGGCTGGTTGATTACATTTTTTTTATTTGTCTATTTCATGCTCTTTCTGCACAATTTATTTTTATTTTCATTTTTTTATTGTTGTTACTCCTGCTTTGAGTATCTATTAATTATTAAATTAATTGTAATATGTAAAAGAAAGTTGTAAAGTTCGAATTATTTTTTGTCAAATCCAGTTGTTTGACAATAAATGTTTTTAAAATAATTAGCTTAAAACAAAGAAAACACGGGTCATTGTGTAATAACGTCTACCATGTTGTGTTACAGCACATGTATCACCAAACAGTCTAATGGTGATAATTTTGACAATCTGGTTTGATTCTTTACAGCCTTATTAGGTGTTAATTTTGTCATATGTTATACATAAATATTTATTATACAGAGTATCCAGCGGAGTTCAAAAGCACAAAACAAAGACAATAAATATGTAAGTCTGTGGACAAGGAAATATGTCTATGCACAAGCTAAGGAGACTACATGCTTATGGCTAGATGGAATTATTTCGTTGTCGAACTTAATGTGAAGTTACAAACCTACATAAATATTAATAATGACCTAAAATCTATAATATTCACTGGAGATGTTAAGTTTTACTGTTCCATTGAGAATATTCGTTGTATGTTATTGTACGGACGTTACATTTGCTAGAAATTTAAAAGAAAAAATATATTCGTATCATATAATGGATGTTAAGAATACAAGCATAGTGCCAAAAGTGAGTAAACTTTTCAAATTTCCCTGTGCATTTCATGTAAAAACGGTCCCTGTGTAAAACTCATTTCTTATCCGATTTCCATGAAATTTTCACTTTTAAAAGGAGTTTTATATGCAGGTTAAGATCACAATTTTGAAATAATTTTAAGTTCACTTGTGTCCTTATTGTCACAATTTACAATCTGAAATTTCTTACGTCACAATTTACAAAGGATATATAGTAAATTGACTTTGAAAATTTTGGTTTGTGTTTAAATTGTCATAAAATGGAATTTACAAGTCATACAATATTAAAATTATTAAAATAAACTGTATATCAAACACTATTTAACAATGAAAATTTCACGAAAATCGGATTAGAAATGGCTTCTAGAGACTTTTTTAAACAGGTACAATATTACATAAAATGCACAGGGAAATTTGAAAAGTTGACTAACTTTTGGCACTAGGCTGTGTGTATGTGGAATTGTACATCGCTAGCCTAATTCCTGCACAGATGGCACTTCAGCGTCAATGTTATTTCTCAGTTTACTGAAATAAAATATATTATTAAAATTGTCAAAATAAAAGCTAGACCCACCATTCACAGACTGCATACAATATTATCATGTCTATATCTATGCACAACTTACCAAATATATTTCACACTCTCAGTAGTTATCTATTTCTACATATATTTCCTACCCTAAGTAAAGTAATCAATTTGACATATATTTCCTACTCTTGCTAAAGTAATCAATTTGACATATATTTCCTACCCTAGCTAAAGTAATCAATTTGACGTATATTTCCTACCCTCAGTAAAGTAATCAATTTGACATTTATTTCCTACCCTAGTTAAAGTCATCAATTTGACATACATTTCTTACCCTAGGTAAAGTAATCAATTTTACATTTATTTCCTACCCTAGGTAAAGTAATCAATTTGACATATATTTCCAACCCTCGGTAGAGTAATCAATTTGACAAATATTTCCTACCCTAGCTAAAGTAATCAATTTGACATATATTTTCTACCCTAGCTAAAGTAATCAATTTTACATATATTTCCTACCCTAGCTAAAGTAATCAATTTGACATATATTTCCTACCCTAGGTAAAGTTATCAATTTGCCATATATATGATTGATTGATTAGTTAGAGTTTAACGTCCAATGAGCAATATTTCAGCTATATCAGGACGAGAACAAGTTAATCAATTCGAAAAATTGAAAGTATCAGAAGAAAGAAATAAAGGTGGAAGGGACAACCTGGGTGCCACTGGAAAATTGGAGAAATGGGTAGGGGCAGGAAATTTAGCCTTCCATACGACACCCAGTGCGTCTGCTCTCTTTAGAGAAATATAGAAGGGGTCTTTATACTGCATGGAGCGTGGCGTTTCTCCACACAGTTTGGCTACAATGGTTCGCGGTCAGGCTTTCCGTATTATGACCTGACTACCCCGCATAGACAGGGCATTCCCCTATCCACCACCTGGGGACGCGCCCGGCAGCTCTGTAGCCGAAGCCCCTGAAAACCGATTCAGGTGCCGGGCCATATATATGCTACCCCTAGTAAAGTTATCTATTTCTGCAGACATTTCCTACCCCCAGTAAAGTTGATAATTTCACAGCACATTTCTTACCCTTAGTAAAGTTATTAATTTACACATATATTTCCTACCCTTAGTAAATGTATTGATTTCTGGATATATTTCTGAACCTTACTAAATATATTTATTTCCATATATTGTCTTGGCTTAGGAAATATTTATGTCCTAAAACCTTTACTACATGTTCCAAATGTTTTGTCAGTCAATTATTTGGTAGCCTCGCCAAAGATTTACGTTTCCAGATATATTTGCACCGGTACACAAATATATGACAAAGCTTCATCTTTATACTGGTTTATAATTCTTATTTTTCTGATAACTTTACGGTTATCATAAACATACACAAAGACATAAAATTACATGTTTTAAATAGGGCTATATTTACTTGGTAAATCGCGGTCTCTCAAAACTGCGCTGCGATTTGTAAAGTATGGCAAATTTTAACATTTACTTAACGGAAAGCAAAGATAAATGTATGTAAAGATTTGTAAATGTTAGGCAAATTTTAAACTATGCATATATTTGTATAACATTTGAATACGTCTGTAAATTAAAGATTTCATCTAGTGAAAGTAGCCACAACGAAATTTGCCGCGACTTTTCTCCATGTTAAAGGATGACATGGCATACACCAATGGAAAGCTAATTTTTTGCCGCTTCAAACCATGCATTACCATAATTTTACAACAAAGATATAAAAGTTTTCCATTACCCTTCTTTGTTATTTTAACAGAAAATTTGAGTCGAAAACAGAGGGAGTAAACATAGTTAATTGAATACCTGTATTTATTGTAATAATGCCTTTGGGTCTATCGATTAACCAAAACACGTGGGTCGGGAGTTAATCTCGATTGCGAAGCAAAAAATTAATTAAGTAATTCCTTGAAAAAGTGTCAACAAAAACTTTTTACCTGTAAACAAATATATTTTAATAAAAGTAAATGGTAACTGGATATTGGTTCTGCAAATTTTATTCTCAGATTTACCTAAACATTTCATATAAATTAGTAAACAGACAAAAATTCTGTTTGTTCATTGGCCATCTGAATAAACAACGAACAAGCACCTTATATGCAAATAAGTAATCCATCGGCAATGAACATTGTGTCTTTTCCTTGGTTCTTTGGTTTGCGAAAATCATTCATCAATCACTCCCACATCGAATTTCTTTAAAATTTGAGAGAAATTAACATTAAAGTCTATGGAAAATATTTTTACTTGAAGTTTGATTATTTCGGTGAATATACCAAGAGTAAAGGCAAAAAATTAGAAAATGATACATATTTGTTTTATTAGAGTCATATTTAAAACAAAATAGCTACAGCGATTTAAGCTGCGGCAAAATTCGTTGTGCATACTTTAGAATCGAAATTCGAGATCATGGAGCATGTTATGCGCTGGCTTATTCAAAAAAGGTTAAACGAAGCAAACTAGGTTAGTCCTTTGCTCTAAAGAAGATTTTACTTTGTCAGATTATTAAGTATGTTTGTATCGGATGTTCAATATTCAGTTTGAAATCAGACCACTTATAAACCGCCCCTGCTTCATAACTTTCCTTATACATTGAGAATGATGTAATACAAGCTCATAAGCTCGAAATTTTTATTTCTGTATGGAAACAATACATAACAGGAAACACCTACAATGGCTGAAAAGTATAATTACACGTCACAATATTGTTTTGGTCCGAAAACAACAGCTCTTCTGTTTGACCTAAGGACTGAACTGTTGCACGAAGCCGAAGTCTGCGGTTTGTTTGACCGGAGGACTGAACTGTTGCACGAAGCCAAAGGCTGAGTGCAACAGTTTAGTCAGAGGGTCAAACAAAACAGCTGTTATTTGAGGACACAATCTTTAAATGTTTTGTTATACCTTTTTATGTACTAGATGCTTTAGTTTTTAAAATATGTTTTATTTGCATTTTCATCTGTATTACACTGATTTAACTGCAAACATCGGTTTTGTTAAGTACGCTCCGTTTCATCTGAATACAATTCATGTCGCAAATTTGTTTGTGCAGACGACAGGATATCATGTGATATGGGCGTAATGTTTTTGAACTAATCAAAATAAGGCAAGCGGTCAACAGATAGGTTGCGACCAACACACTGAAAACTGTTGATTGGTCAACAGATCGTTATTGATTTCAGAAATAAAACAGACAAATTGTCGATTTTCTTTCCAATTGATTTATATAGGGGAAATATAATAAGGTATAACAATCTTATTTTACGTATGCTTGCCCCTTTTTAGCGGGAATATACGTACCTATTCAGTGTAAGAGTTTCGTAACTGTTGTTTCGTGACTGTCGAGCACATAGTTTACAACTGACCTTTTGGAGAGCAAGTGACTGTCAGGTATGTAGTCTATAAACTGACCTTTTGAAGAGCAAGTGCATGTCAAGCATGTAATATATAAACTGACCCTTTGAAGAGAAAATCTTCGTTATTCTACTGCCGTTGTTTCGTTTCTTCGTTTATTCACCCATTGTCATTGTTTTGTATCATTCTTTGGGCAGCTTTTGTTTTTCGTTTCTCTAAAGATTTTTTGCTCTGAATAGACATCCAATGGTTGTCGATATGTTCATCTGCAGACAGTGCATTTACAGTAACGTCGGTATTTATTTGTAAAACTATATACAATTTAAGTACCCAACCATATTAGTTACTTAATCGTATCGGATATTGCAAATTTCAAAGGATCATCATGGAAACTTGATGTTCGCCGGTTTAAACGTATCTTTTCTTCTCATCGTTCGAAGGAAAGTTCAAACAAGAAAAAGGTAAAAAGAAACAAACTAATTCAGTCTTTCGTTCTCAACTCTATCTCCATAGTAGAGTTTACTTTGCCAGAATAACAGGATTTAGGAATGTTTGTATCGAATGTACAATATTCAGCTTGAAATAAGACCACTGATTAACTGCCTCAGATTTATAACTTTCCTTATGCATCGAGGAAGATGCCGCCGTGCGCGGTCCCGGCTTATGAATAGGCCCGCAGCATCATCTGAGCTTGGAGTATGAGTCTTCCTAACAGAGGACCCCGGTCTTCCTAACAGAGGACCCCGAGGGAACCCCGGGATATAGAAGTAGGACCTAGTATCTCCGGCTTGCGGGGTGTTACCCCTTCTAAACGGGGGCTGACCCCGATTGTCCCGGGATATAAAAATAGGACCCATTCCGTGGTTGTGCGGGATTAATAAATACACAACCAATCTTTCGGATGGGATGTAAACTCAGGTCCACGTGTTGGAAGAAATGCCACGCTTCCTGCACGTTAAAGACCCTTGTAGCAAGCTTTTTTGAGTGGTCCGTAGGTGATCGGCTACAAGGCTAAATTCTCCGCCCTTTTCGATTTCACCCTACTTTTCCAGTGGCAGTCAGAATTTCCCGTCCCATGGCCCTTTTCATACCGCAAAGTGATTATTTATTAACAAACTTGTTCTCGTCTTGATATAGCTGAAATATTGCTGAGTAGAAGTTAAACAATATTCAGTCAATCAATCGAGGAAGATGTAATCCGAACCGATCAGCGCGATAATTTTATTTCTGTATGTATACTTGCCCTTTCTTAGCAGGAATAAACGTACCTATTCAGTGTAAAAGTTAAGTTACTATTGTTTCGTGACTATCAAGCATGTAGTTTATATATTGGCCTTTTGAAGAGCAAAATGTTTGTCTTTTAAACTGTCAGAGATTTGTTCAACCTGTGTTACTTTCTTGTTTGCAGAAATGATATAGCCTTTACCTTGATACATTTATCAAATCAACTGTTAGAGTTTTGAATAATTAATACGTCTACCAATTGTTACAAAACATTAACAGACTTTACACAAACCGTAAGGAATCTAAAATTACCGCTCTTGGATATTTATGCTTATTTGAAGATTATAACAGAAGATGAAAAACACCATCAGTACTTCAATTTCAATTCGTGTCACCCTTCTCACAAGAAAATTGAAATGGAAGTGCTGAGAGAATTCTTACAGGTTTCACACATATCTAATAAGTCAAAACGATATAACAAATGGTTGTGACTAAAACAGTGGCAATTTAAACATCTTCAATGTAGCAAAGATCAGCTGAACATCTGAAGGAATCAACTACAACAAATAAACTAAGTATACTGAGGGTACATAACTTTATTTGTCAGTTGGTAATGTTTCTGGAGCTGGCATGTCAGTTAACTGCTAGTAGCCTTTTCTGATTTCATGTTTATATCCGTACATTTAGTTCTTTCAGTTTCATTTTTTTTTCAAAATTGACTCAGTCCTGTTGCTAACTGAATTTTACTGTTGTTACAATTGTTTTTTTTTAATTTATCACATTGACTATAGGGGAAAGGTTTGGGCCCTTAAAAGTAGTTTAACCCCGCAGCAGCAGGTTTGCGCAAGTATTAAGTCAGGAAATTTATGAAGCCTTTGTGTGTCTTGTCTGTTTTCTAGTTACATTGTAGTTTACTTTATGTCTATAGGAGTCTAGGATAATGTTTATTTCGCTGAACTTGATTACTCTTTATTTAGGGGGCGACCTGCCGTTGGGCGTGGGGTTTCCTCATCGTTCATTGAAGATCTTATGGTGGCTTTGAGTTGACACATTCCCCGTTTCCCTTCTTTTTTTCTAACCTATTCTAGAAGAAGAGGCAGCCATCAAATTTAAAAATGAACATTTATTTTAGCAATGATCAATTTACAAGACTATGAGAAACCAGTACAGTGAGCCTTCATAACTAAACGCTGCAGCACATGCAAATGTATTTATTTTGGTCATAGTGTAACAACTCAAAATCGAAGAAAATTAATACAAATGCAAAAATGAACTGTTAAAGTATTAACTCGATATGTTACATTAAATACCTGAAATGTCACGGAAAATACTTGGACCAAACTGGATATCCTTTGTCGAAAGGAATGAAAGTCCAACGTGAACGAATCCTTAATATTTAATTCCGGATATGGTCAAATATCAGTAAGTGATTACATTAAAACTTAAAATGTTTGAAAATGTTTAATGTTTTCCTTTTTAAAGAAACTTTCAATATTCCTTCTTTTTGGATTTTATATACTATAACTTGTCAAATTCTGCCTTTTTTGGTATTCGTACGCCGATGCATGGAAATTCATGTAGTTTCAACAACTAAATACCAAAGTTACTGTAAATTTTAAAAAATAACGCTAATTTCAAAGGGGAATTAAAGAGATTTTAACTTTTAGCTTTCCCAGCTTATATATATATATATTTTTCGTTCTTATTCTGTATATAGCGTTCCTTCTATTTACATCTTTACTCGCCACTTTACGTGGCGTAGCTACTGATTGTACTGCGAGTGTGTGCAAGATAAGGAGTTCTAGTTTAAGTGGATTTTTACTTCACTAATATGTATTAAATTCTTCTTCTTGAACTGAATTTCTTTTTCTTTTCAAGTCGGACCTTTGCTCGAGAAATGTACATGTTTACAATAAACCTAAATTCAAAACAAAGCAATATATTTTCTTTATTCGCATCGAGACTTCAACGATGTTATATGCACTTAGATCCATTCGAATGACAGTTTTCTTGGCGAAAAGTCAAAAGGTTCAAATGAACAAAAAAAGGCGTTAATTCGTTTAAAAAAAACAAAAAAAACTCCAGAACCAGAAAGCGAGTAAGACAAATCTTAGCCGACAAAAAAAATTAAGAAATTATCCAGCTACAGATTGAAAAGCATAAACATAACAAACAAAAATGGGAGTATTGCACACAAAGGGGAACGTTACAAACAGTAATTCGTAATAGAATAGTTTACTTTGTTTAATTGTACATTGCGTGAATCGAAGTATCCCTTATTTGGGTCACCGAGAAGTGGTAATAAAAGGTGTTTTTATAAGACAAAAAGAAGAAAACAACAAAACACACTATGAACAGATGTGATAGGCAAATCTGAGATTGAGATATAAAACTAGACAGTAAACATATTCTTAAATTGAGATATATTTTACTTACATTTACTGAACATGATTTGTGACAACAGAGGAATATCCACAGCACGCTTGACAAAGTAATTTAAATTGATTTCTTAGATTAGTGTCATTAGTTATGCAATTGCAAAACCTATTTAAAAAAGATTTGAAAAAGAAAATAATAAACAGAAAAAGGTAATCAATCAAAACAGATATCGAAGGCATAAATACAAATTATTTTACTGAGCCAATGAATAAATATTCCATTACGTGCACTGGTTTACTTATAGAAAACGCGGCTAGTTTTTTTTTTTTGTTTGTTTTTTTTTTTTTGAGTTTTTTTCAACAGAAAAGGAAATCAAGTCCAAAGCATTTAAGCATTACAATTTAACACCATACATATTTTCTAAATTGTCCAGAAATATTTCTTATAAAAAGTGTAATTTAGAAAAGAAATGAACATAGGTGATATTGACCATCATATCAAACCAGGTAAATCTAGGCAGGACAAAATTCAATTAAAGAAAATAATAGCAATAATAGCAAACTAATTCAACAGTGCCTTCGGTATTTTCATATTTGAGCAGTCACATCTGGATTTTGGTTCAATCAGTTGAAAGCTAAAAGTAACAAATGTAGTACATTTTACAGGAAGAACAAGAACAAAGTGAATTCTAATATATGTATATAAATGACATGGATGTTATTTCCTTACCAGTAAGTTTTATTAGCATCCAAGGCATTAAAATAATCTTGTGCGGTTAGGCGAATGTAAACTTGGTATCTATTGGCTGATTTACCACCTACTAAATAAGCATGTCCGCCATACACAACAAGAAAATCAATAATCGCGATAATGTAAAGATTTGACCTAGACCAGTGTGTCTTGTACGAATAACAAGATACCGAAGTTACTCTGAATATAGGTACAAATTAGACAACATTCACAAACATGCAGTAGACCGGGAAAAATTAAGATTGAAATTCAAATTTTACCCCTGGGTAATGTTAAAGTAATGCCAGAGTGAAATTTACATGCCAAAATAAAAATAAGAAATTCAACTTAATACTTGAAATAAGATGTAGATTATATGAAATGTGTTATCAGTATTCATTTTCAAACGTGTTCGCTGAATTTCTTCATCAGATGTATTTAGAAGGCTCCATCTTTTTTTAACATGAAAAATCAATAAATCATTCGATTGTATATTGCTCAGATTATGCAGGCAATGGACGTTGCGTATATGTATGGAATCGTGTAGTTAAATGTAGAACAATTTATAATTATCGTAATTGGCAAAGTGAATTAACTTGATTTCTTAGATAAGCGTCATAATTAAAACAGTTGCAAAACCTAGTTATAAAAGATTTGTGACAGAAAATAGTAAACATAAAAAAGTAATTAAAACAGTTGCAAACCCTAGTTATAAAAGATTTGTGACAGAAAATAGTAAACATAAAAAAGTAATCAATCAAAACAGATATCAAAGGCATAAATGCATTTTTTTTTACTGAAACAATGAATAAATATTCCATTATATGCACTGGTTTGCTCATAATTTGGTTTTTTATGGTGATTTTGAAGAGAAAAGGAAATGAAGACCAAAGCATTTTAGCATTTCAATTTAGCACTGTACATCGTTTCTCAGTTGTCCTGAAATACTTCGTATTAATTTGATAGGAAAATGAACATAGATGATGCTGACCAGCATATCAAACTAGGTAAATGTTGGAAGGACAAAATTCGTTTAAAGAGAATACTAGCAATAATAGCAACTTATTTAACAGTGACTTCGGTATTTTCATATTTGAGCAGTCAAATCTGGATTTTGGTTCAATCAGTTGAAAGCTTAAAGTAACAAATGTAGTACATTTTACAGGAAGAACAAGAACAAAGTAAATTCGAATATATGTATATAAATGACATGGATGTTATTTCCTTACCAGTAAGTTTTATTAGCATCTAAGGCATTAAAATAATTTTGTGCGCTTAGGCGAATGTAAACTTGGTATCTATTGGCTGATTTACCACCTACTAAATAAGCATGTCCGCCATACACAACAGTATCTATTGGCTGATTTACCACCTACTAAATAAGCATGTCCGCCATACACAACAAGAAAATCAATAATCGCGATAATGTAAAGATTTGACCTAGACCAATGTGTCTAGTACGAATAACAAGATACCGAAGTTACTCTGAATATAGGTACAAATTAGACAACATTCACAAACATGCAGTAGACCGGGACAAATTAAGATTGAAATTCAAATTTTACCTCTGGGTAATGTTAAAGTAATGCCAGAGTGAAATTTACATGCCAAAATAAAAATAAGAAATTCAACTTAATACTTGAAATAAGATGTAGATTATATGAAATGTGTTATCAGTATTCATTTTCAAACGTGTTCGCTGAATTTCTTCATCAGATGTATTTAGAAGGCTCCATCTTTTTTTAACATGAAAAATCAATAAATCATTCGATTGTATATTGCTCAGATTATGCAGGCAATGGACGTTGCGTATATGTATGGAATCGTGTAGTTAAATGTAGGTCAATTTATAATTATCGTAATTGGCAAAGTGAATTAACTTGATTTCTTAGATAAGCGTCATAATTAAAACAGTTGCAAAACCTAGTTATAAAAGATTTGTGACAGAAAATTGTAAACATAAAAAAGTAACCAATCAAAACAGATATCAAAGGCATAAATGCAAATTATTTTACTGAAACAATGAATAAATATTCCATTATATGCACTGGTTTGCTCATAATTTGTTTTTTATGGTGATTTTGAAGAGAAAAGGAAATGAAGTCCAAAGCATTTTAGCATTTCAATTTAGCACTGTACATCGTTTCTCAGTTGTCCTGAAATACTTCGTATTAATTTGATAGGAAAATGAACATAGATGATGCTGACCAGCATATCAAACTAGGTAAATGTTGGCAGGACAAAATTCGTTTAAAGAGAATACTAGCAATAATAGCAACTTATTTAACAGTGACTTCGGTATTTTCATATTTGAGCAGTCAAATCTGGATTTTGGTTCAATCAGTTGAAAGCTTAAAGTAACAAATGTAGTACATTTTACAGGAAGAACAAGAACAAAGTAAATTCGAATATATGTATATAAATGACATGGATGTTATTTCACAGTATACATAGCTGTGCGCCAGAAAATCCTTTTTTACGAGTTTTCTGTGGGCTTTATGCGGATATACAGAAAAATACCACAAGGTGCTTTCAAAACGGCATGTTTTATGGCTTGAGTAGTTGTTCATAGACTACCAAAACATTCATAATTTTGCAAATACGTTAGCAAATGATTACTTTACACATCCTAAAAGTTTTGATGAAACCTGTCACTTGAAACCGTGTATTTTTCTGACGCAAACTAATTTACTTGTGTGAATAAGGAAAACAACTCGCAAATACTTCCTTCTTTCTGAATGAAAACGATACATTTTGTCACTGGTTCTTTATCGCACATTTCTTCGTCACTGCGTAAATTTTCGTCTTTTAATTCACATTATTTTCGCTAATATATTGAGATATGCATTTCACTAGACTGTGGGATGATTTCGGAGTAGACCAGTTGACTCTATGGGTCTTCTTTCCGATGGACTGTGGGAATTATTTACGAGTGTTTTGATATTATGATGTCAATAAAATTGCTATATCGAGCATTTTTAAAAAGAATGTAATAGCAAATCGCTGTTTGGTGCGAATTTTCATCGGCCTTCATAATGACGTAACCGTTACAGCGGTTATTTTAAGACCATTATCATTATTGTTTCGCCTGCTTTCACGCAGTGGTGACATATAGGATCAATATCCGTCGTCTTGCGTCGTCGTCGGCGTCGTTGTCCGCGTCGGCGTCACAAAAAATTCTGTCGCATTTTTCTAAGGAACAATGTATCCGAACCTTCTGGAATTTGGCATGGAGTATCAGTATGGGGACATATACCGTGTAACAGAGTTTGGGATCTCTCGCATGCCCACTTTCTGTTTGACGTAACTTAGAATATTGCTTGTGTTATTACACAGGCGACAAATGTCTTCCGTGGAAGACTTACTACTAAGTTATGATTAATGTGATAATAAAACTAAACTAGAATAACTGTGATCAAAGCTCACAAAAACACCCCTGCTCCCCCTTTTTGATTCCAGTTGTAAAAAAATCACAAAAAAATCATGTCAAATCAATTTTTCAAATAGCTTGTTGACAATGGCAATATGTACTGAACTTTCTGTGAAAATTTCATTGAATTTCACCAAATGGTCTAGGAGTAATTGTATGGTGGATGGAATAACGAACGGACGGACGGACGAACGAACGGACACCATGATCACTATATATCACCCGCTAAAGCGTTGAGTATCAACAGTACCAATGTTGCAGTTCATTTAGTTCCTGTATATACGACCATTTCAAAACCGATATTACAATTCATTTTATTCCTGTATACATGGCGTTTTAAAAATATAAAAATAAAAAAGTTGCATCATGGACAGTAAAATTTTGATATGCTGTAGACGTGTTTCAAGGAGTAACCTCTCATCAGCAGCATTAGGATCAAATAATATGGAAAGTAATAATCCAAAAAATAGTCAGAAACGAAGTACTCAATACCAAAAGTACCGAAATAGGAAGCCAAATTCAGTACAAAGGACTTCTACCGAGTGCCATACACGGAATTAAGCCGTAGTATTTTTAAGGGGTTAGAATTTTGATACAGACAGTAAATTTTATAAAACGCAAGGTAAATTTTCGTGTCAGACAAGTCTGACTATTGGACTTGTGAATACCCTCGGGGACCTCTGGTCCACCAGAAGTGGAATCGGTCCAATGATTTAAAAATATAAAAATACCAAAGTTGCATCATGGACAGTAAAATTTTGATATGCTGTACACGTGTTTCAAGGAGTAACTTCTCATCAGCAGCATTAGAATCAAATAATATGGAAAGTAAAAAAAAAACAGTCCGAAAAGAAGTACTCAATACCACAAATACCGAAATAGGAAGCCAAATCCAGTACTAAGGACAATTACCGAGTGCCATACACGGAATAAAATAGACATTTAAATGATCCAATGTTTGAGGGTGTAATTTTCAAGTTTGTTAATAGACATTGATGATCGAAAGCTAAACTAAATTCCCCTCTGGTCGCTATTTTAGAAGGGATGCAGACATTTTGCCAATTTTTTTAAGATAACCATCTAAGGACCACTGTGCCTAAGTTTGGTTCAAAAAGGCTTAGCAGCTTCAGAGGAGATGTTTGAATAGGTTTTCACATAGGGTTAAAAACAAAGTTCTTGCTTAAGGTCATCTTGGATGAGATGCTGATGCTGCCGGGCGCGTCTCAGATTGCGTATAGGGGAATGCCCTGTCTGTGTTGGGTAGTCAGGTCATAATACGGTAAACTTGACCGAGAACCATTGTAGCCAAACTGTATGGAGAAACGCCACGCTACATGCAGTATAAAGAACTCTCCTATATTTTTCTTAAAAGAGCAGACTGCATTTGTATTAAGGGCTAAATTTCCTGTCCTACCCATTTCTCCTCTTTTCCAGTGGCAATCAAAACTTGTTGCCCCAGTTGTCCCTTCGACCTTTATTTCTTTCTTCTTTGTCTTAAAGTTTTTATTTGATTAACTTGTTCTCGTCCTGGTATAGCTGAAATGTTGCTCACTTAACGTTAAACTCTAACCAATTAACAAAATTTTTTTGCGTCTAAAGAAGAAAAAATCTTTGAATGCTTTCCATTTGGTTTAATGTTAAACTTGGTTCGTCACTGCCAGCCATCTTTGATATGATGCTTGATATGCCGCAAAGATTTTTTCGTACAGGGACCAATTAAGTGATAATAATATCACATGAACAAATTAAGTGATATGGAGTAAATGTACATGGGACAAAATCCCTATGAATACATGGAAAGATTCAGCAAATGGAAGAACGCTTTCATTGTTGTTCTGCACCTTGAAGTCACCATGAGACCTTCAACAAAGAAAAACACTCCTGACTCAAGACAGCCCCTGGCACCGGTTCGAGCGGAATTCACTTGCTAAATGTTGAACAACGCTACATCCATTAATCTTTTTTGTTATAGATGCATGGTCGTCAACAAGCACAACACATCAGTCAAAGTACTTTTACAAACACTGTCATCCGATGATTGATAAGGGTACAAAATAGACAATACAACATATAAACGATCACAGGGCACTCATCAAGTCGATTGTAAGAAAACTTGGCAAGTAAAATTGGGATGTTCAATATATATATAAACACAGAAACTGTCTAATCCGACACCTGAGTATTCCAACATCCTGTCAAATTCGACGTAATTTATTGGCCCTAAAAATAGCTTTTAAATGTTTTTTTAAACCTGTGTATTCCGACATACTGTATAATCCGACACATTTTTATGGTCCCACGATGTGTCGGATTTGACAGGTTGCATACAGAAGGCCAGAAAAATAATTTGATTTTTACCAATCAAGAAAGACAATTGTTGAAGTTTGATTTTGCATTCCTATGAGAAATTCTCACATGAATATGTATACATGTATTGTAATAGTAGTCTTTTACATGGATAGAATATTTCACTAAAATGACGTTTTTGATAATAAAAGTCAATTTAATAAGGAATTTACCAGTGATTTTTGTTATTAGTATAAAAAAAATATCTCAATTGCTCGTAAATAATTCCCACAGTGAGCCTTTCAAAACTCGTAAAGCAAGCCTACAGTCACTCAGTATTCATCCCACAGTCTAGGAAAATGCAGATCGCTATACAATAAAGCAAACAATGTGTATTAAACGACGAAAATGTACACAGTCACGTAGAAATATGCGATAAAGAATCAGTGACAAAATGTATAGTTTTCGTTCAGAAATAATGACGTATTCGCGAGTTGTTTTCCTTTGTCACACAAGTAAATTACTTTGCGTTAGAAAAATACACGGTTTCAAGTGACAGGTTTCATCAAAACTTTTAGGATGTGTAAAGTAATAGTTTGCTAACGTATTTGCAAAATTATAAATGTTTTGGTAGTCAATGAACAACTACTCAAGCCATAAAACATGCCGTTTTGAAAGCACCTTGTGGTATTTTTCTGTATATCCGCATAAAGCCCACAGAAAACTCGTAAAAAAGAATTTTCTGGCGCACAGCTATGTATACTGTGTATTTCCTTACCAGCAAGTTTTATTAGCATCTAAGGCATTAAAATAATTTTGTGCGGTTAGGCGAATGTAAACTTGGTATCTATTGGCTGATTTACCACCTACTAAATAAGCATGTCCGCCATACATAACAAGACAATCAATAATCGTGATAATGAAGTAATTTGACCTAGACCAAAGTGTCTTGTACAAATCAGACAACATTCACAAACACGCAGTAGACCACGATAAATGAACATTTAAATTCATTGGTACTTAATTTAGTTGATAAATACTACCCATAAAATGAAAGAAATCTTATCACTTGCGATTATTTCTGTTTCTTAAGTATTGTGTAAAAATAAAGGAACACGCGCATAAAAAGACGAAAAAGTAATTATCATTAATCTCTGTAGACGAAGCGCCTTGAAACCGATTTAAAGTAATCTTTTTTATCCGATTTCAATTTTCTTGTAAATACTCTTTGGAGCTTCTTAAAAAAATATGCAAATGCAGCTTATTTCTTCGTAAACCTGAAAGTAACATATTTATTTTTAGAGATCAAGAACAGAAGATGACATGTGTAGAAATGATTATGTCGAAATCTACATTTTAAGTTTTATGTATATGAACCGTTTATAAAGGATAATGAACACACTTTACAACTGTATAACTGTTTTTATATGTGATAAAATTTGTACACCAGCTTAGCTCACTTAATTCAAAAGTTCAGTGCAAATACCCGGCGTCCGTCGACATTTCGTTAGCATTTAACATAATGATCATTTCTGGAGCAAATAACATTAAAGTATTGATGTGTGGAAGGCATTTTTTTTTATTTCTTTTGGTTGAAAACATGTGTAACAGCGCGAAAGAAGTAATTATTGGATTGAAATCATGTTAGATTTTAAATTGTGTCTATATCTTGTAAGTCAAGTCTCAAATAGTACGTTTTGTGTCTTTTCTACCAAACAACCATACCTTTTGAATTACTTCAAAGAAGAACAGTTTTCACTAATTGCATTACATTTTTGTTCTAATTTGGAGAAATTTCCTGAACTATTAAAGAGACTTGTTTTACAATTGAAATACTCCAAATCGGGCCATTTAACAACTATTTTTTTTTCATGAAAGAAGGATCTAAATAAGATATATCAGTGAAAACCTGTACATGAGATAATATCTCATGTGTACACTTTGTTCAATTACTTTTATCTAAATTCATGTAAATTCTAAAACCTAAGGATTAACTCCCTCCATCATAGTTTTGTCCTTAGCTATATTTGATATAACTAATTATTCGGATTTCGTTTGGTTGTACGCATTTTAGACATTTTTTGAAATTGTGGATTTCCTGTGTTTGGGTTCTAGTGCTGCTGATGAGGAATTAATTTCCGAAATGGCCATACAGCTCATTAAAATTATTGCAGTTTGATGTAGCATATGTGTTATGGTCTCATGTTCATTTACCCCATATCCTTTCGTAAAATAACTAAGAACTATAGTATTTTTCATGTTATATCTGCAATTTTGTTTACTCTTCCAAAAAGTCTAAACATAAGTGTTATGGTCTCATGTTCATTTACTCCATATCCTTTCATAAAATATTTATTTTAGGTGAAGGAATTATCATGATGCTGCCTTTGGCTATGAACATGGTCAGACCTTATATTTGTCTTTATTTTATACCTCGCTATCGCTCGGTATAAAATATTGACAAATATAAGGTCTGCCCATGTTCTAATTCGCATATAGCCCGCTTGCAATAATCTATTTCTTAATCAATTAAAATAAAACATCGGCTTTATTCCTTTTATTTTCTGTTTTTGGCTTCAGATACAACATAACTAAGATGTCAAATAAATCAGAAATACAACCAGCTTACACTTTTACCCGCTTCAATTTTAAAATATCCGTATTTTATATTTTTAAAAACAAATTATTTGTATTAATTCATAAGATTATGAACAACTTGTATTTACAAAACAATGAATATAGATTTCTCTATGTCCATTTATGTGTGTTTGTAAGCAGTTTTCCCGACATCTTTCCATTCTAGCGTCAAACCCAACATTGCTCTCTAAGAGCCGCTTCGAATGTTCAAAACCTTTTTTGAATATATTAGAATCGAAATAGATTATTGCAATTGGGCTCTATGCGAATTAGAACATGGTCAGACCTTATATTTGTCTTTATTTTATACCTCGCTATCGCTCGGTATAAAATATTGACAAATATAAGGTCTGCCCATGTTCTAATTCGCATATAGCCCGCTTGCAATAATCTATTTCTTAATCAATTAAAATAAACTATGGAATAATTAATATTCAGGTTAAAATTAATTCCAAGTGACTAAAATTAAAATTCAGAAATTTTTTTGAATTTTTTATGGAAAAATGAGCTATAAACCGTTGTTTTGTAATATAAACAACGAAGTTGCTTGGCAACGTGTAAGCTTTACCCTATGTATTATTAACTTTTTTTAATTGCCATGCGAAGGATGATATTAGATTCGACAATTTAAAGTTTACAATTTGTGCAGGGACTTTCTCCATTTGGCGATATTACTGTTTCAAGAAAAAAAATTAATGATAATTATTTAATGATTGGCTTTAGTTTAGCAACAATTGATACTAGAGTACTTCAGACTTAAATTGTCACTGTGTGGTATAATACCGTATAAGGGTTTTTTTTCGCGAGGACTTAGTTTTCGCTTTATTCGCGACTATTTGGAAGTCGCGAAAATTAAATACCGCGAAATATTATTTATATGAGATTTTATACAGTAAATGATAAGCAATCGCGAAAAATTGAGTACCGCGAAAATAAAGTCCAGCGATTTTGAAGGAAATCGAGAATTTGCGTCACGCGAAAATAACCACTTGTACAGTATTTTGTAATTTAAAAAAAATGTAAGGAGTACCCTTTTTCAAACAAAGCATTTTAACTTAAGCAAAAAAATCTTATGTTTTGTACATATCTCCAGTTACAGTTTATTGCTATACTTGTTGTAGACACCCGTATCAGACACAACTGATGGTAATTCAGTTGCGATAACAGATTCAGACACTATAGATGATAATTCAGTCGAGATAAAATATTCCGACAAACAGTTAGAGAGGAAAGAATTCAGAGTAAGTACACTAAAAAGAAACACAAATAATCAATTTGATTTAAGTTTCGTGTGTCATGTATCGATAAGTTCCCCCAACTCAAGCCTTAAATATGTAAAGGGCAGAATCTCAGTTTTGTCTTTAAAATATATGGACCATGGACCTGAATATTATTACTGTGATTGCTGGTAGGTTTAATTTCATTCAGGTTATCATATGTCTGCAAAATACTGTAAACCAACTTATTTTCACGTGCGATTTATCTCGCGATCTTCATCTTCGTGAAAATATCGCGAAAATAAATCGTCGCGAACACTTCTGATCCTAGTACAAATACATCAGCAGATACTGTAAAGAGGGATATTTTCGCGGGGTTTAAATTTCGCAATTCTGATTTATAAACCGATTTGCAAGGTTTTATTTTCGCGGTTCTCACCTACTTTTCGTTTAGTTTATAATGATGAACAAATTTACCCGAGGGGAAATTTTCGCGAATTTGTGCCACTCGCAAAATTGGCGAAAAATAATCCCTCGCTAAAATTTCCTCTTTTACAGTAAAGAAAGTCGCGAAATAGACTAAGAGGGACAAAACACAACATTAAGTATCCACGAAAATAAGTTGGTTTACAGTACACAACAAAACAACTTCCTCGACTCCTGATTTCATTACTTACTCATATCAAAGATGACCTTAATTATGCCCAACAAGTAGGGTGAATCAGATGCTGATTATCAAAAACTCGACAGATTTGTTAGAATGTTTTTTCAACTTAATTTAACCAATGCAACATTTGCCTTCCTTCACTTTATACTTCTCTCCTTTATAAGTTATCACCTAACATACTCAAATGAGTTCTAAATTTAAGAGACCACTATCATCACGCCTGGACTTATACTTCTATAGCTCTAAATTGATAACTCTGGTCGTCCAAACCAAACTTTGCGATTACCGTGATCATTTCGACATTCTTAAAGTAAAGTTTTTGAGTCCTAACATTCCCACACTCCCGGCATATGGTCTATACACCTCAAAACTCAATCGCTCTTGTGGTGCTGTGTTTTTACTCCATATCCTTTCATGATAATTTTGGACTGGAGTTTATACAGACACAAACATTGATGTTATGTAATTCGACATTTAACAACAAATTCCAGTCAAACCGGTGTCAGGGGCCTTCTTAAACAAAGCTTAGTGTTGAAGGCATCATGGTGACTTAGAGATAAAAACAAAACAATAAAAGCGTTACTCCATTGCTTAATTTTACCATGTATTTGTAGAAACTTTGTCTCTTATGTAATTATTCAATATCCTTGCAATGATTACTGCAGTTTGAACAGCGATTGTCAACAGAGCGAATTTGCATTCCTGAAAAGTTATACATAAAGGTTATATTGGACAACTGTTGCAGATGTCACTACAAAAGTTTAGGATGTCACCATGATTTGACGGATCCTATTTCTAATTCGCAAATGAAAAGACTTTTTGAGCATATCCAGAATAAATTACTGAACTGACGAACAATGACTTTAATCAAACCAAACTTTTCAGCCAACTGAAAGAATCGGTGTGATAGTTCAGTCGATTTGCTGGTTACTTAAATCTATCTACTACAAGATGGAAGGCTGTCTTTTCACAATGAACCCACAAAGAGTTATCACACTTGCTATGTATGACTCTAACAAATTTACTACATTAACCAGTTTAGCTTCATCTTTGTTGGGCTCCAAAACGAAACCCAACAGTATGTACCTATACAAACTTAGCTACTGTCTCCTCCGGGTTGTAACCCTTGACCATACCAAGAGGATCCGTTAGCAAGTCAAATCACTGGTTATTTGCATTTACCTACTCAACGTAGGTAGGCTGTAATGTCAAAATAATGTTAAGACATCCAGTTTTTTTAACGTCTCTGTTCTTTAGTATTGGGATTCAATAGGATCATTTTGTTATATTTTTACATTGGCCGTTGTCTTTCCTTTAAGTGCCGAGATCTAATTTCATGTCCCATTTTATAATGTTATTGAAGTGTCAAGGAATAAAATCCGTTGATAACAATTGTTCGAGGTTGGAACTCATTGAAGAAACTTGTAAGGCTCCACCAACAACATTTTTACAGAGGCCAAAAATCAAATTAGCGTAAAAGCCCAAATTTACAGGCGAGGCAGTAGAACCAACTGTGCTTCTTGCATATCTACTTATCGCACATTTCTCTATGTTACTGGACAACAATACACCGTTTATGTCGACACACATTTAAATAAAAAAATAACAGTTTATATCAGTCTGTCTTGTAACTGACAGTATGCTTGGGAAACGGGTTGGGGGATTCAACAAACGATCTTAACAATTAACATTCATTCTGTGCGTAAAAAAAGGGACTGTCTTTTTATCAAGCAATTTTAAGAACATGACATCGGTTTGAGAACATTCCAGATAATTCAAAGCATGTTGTCGCACAGTGTGAATACATATATCCAATCTTAGATCGTATTGTATTAAATATAATGCATTTGAATTTAACAAAAAATTAAAAATAAAAAAATAAAAAAAAAATAAAAAATAAAAATAAAAGACTGTACAACTCATTCCTAAACTGATTGTTTAGAAATGTATGTACAAAATGAGACTAGGATAGAAATGCCCCCCTATACCTTAGAAAGAATAATTTAAGTTGTGATGAAGTTGAGGATAGTCATGATCAGAATAATTCAAAGTATCGGCGCTGTTAATATTTTTTACAAACGGTCATTAATTGAAACCCGATTGGGACTTTCCTTTTACCTATGCACCATACCATTCTAAATGATGAGAAAGACCAAAACAAAAGCGGAATTCCTCGATGCGAATGTCCATTTCTTTGACTATTTTCAACACTTTTGATTGAATCAAAGACTGCAGAAAGTCAAAGAAATTGAACAACTCAAATAAAATGTCAAATTCCGAGGTTACTGTGAATNTACTTTCTGCATATGCGCATTTCGACAACTTATGTCTCATCAGTGCAGATAAAATCTAAACGTTTGGAAGACCATAAACTCAAAGATGTTAAAAAACTGATAGAGAACAAATAACCAATATGATCTAAATGTAAAACCAAAATCAGCTAAGGACAGAGCTTTGCATGAGGGAGATACTCCTTAGTTTTCAACAAAATTTACAAAATTTTACAGAATAATTCAAAGTATCGGCGTTGTTAATATTTTTTACAAACGGTAATTAATTGAAACCCGATTGGGACTTTCATTTTATCTATGCACCATACCATTCTAAATGATGAAAAAGACCAAAACAAAAGCGGAATTCCTCGATGCGAATGTCCATTTCTTTGACTATTTTCAACACTTTTAATTGAATCAAAGACTGCAGACAGTCAAAGAAATTGAACAACTCAAATAAAATGTCAAATTCGTGACTTTTCGAATCTTATAAATGACAACTATCGAATATTGCAGAAAATGATCATGATATTAAGCGATACAATGTGCAAAATTTCATGTCGATTGGATGAGTAGTACTTCTTATGCTTTGAGAAAAAGTTAAGATAAAGTATGGTTAATGAATATGACTTTTAACTTTATGACCATAATAACAGCAGTAACAGTATCGGACCTTAACTCTATCAACTCATTAGGAAAACACAAATTTAAGAGTAAAGAGTCCTGTTAAGGGGAAACTTTTACGTAAAAGTTAGGCATGTTGCTAAGGTTGTTTCGGGTCTTTTATTACTGGCTATCAATTTGAAGTTTTTTAAAATGTCAATTTTCTAGGATTTAAATGAATTAACTACGATTTGAACGTCAAAAGGAAAGGATTTCTTTTTAGAAACTTGCTTATATTACATTCTGAGGAAATTAATGTTGATGAAAGTCTTACATATATATTGTCTGACAGTTGGTATTCTCGAATATCATTGAATGCGGAAATTCAACATAAAAGGATAATTTAAGAGGGTTTTGAACATTTTTGATGCCATTTGTTTTTTAGCCTGTTGTTGGCCTTTGATTTTTGCTTTGCAATATTCTGTGTTTTTGTCATGAAAGTTTCGTTGATATCATGTATTTTCAAAGAGTTCAATTGTAGACTGTTGTCCTGCCAATGTATTGTATGCCGCATAAACGGGTCAATCGCCAGGGAGCATTCTTGCTGAATGGTTTTTCTTCCCTATCTCGTTAAGTCTTTATGTATCCCTATATTCTGGTTACATTACCTGTTACCGCTTAAAGTGGCATGTGGCCGATTTGTCAATAAATTGATTGTAGGTTCTTGTTTCGTCCCCATTTATAATTTTCGAATATACTTGTAGACATTTGTACCAGACACAAGAGATGATGATGCACTCAAGATGACAGAACGGAACAGACAGCAAGAGACGAAAGGAATCATCACAGTACGTACTCAAAACAGGACAAAATGAAAAAAAAAGTTGTAGTAGTAGCAATGTAAATGGTTTAGGAGACTGCAATGAATAATGCATCAATTTCTTTTGGTATTTTACCATTTCAAAACTGACAGAGCTTGAAAGGCACTTATGAATACTTGAATTCATCGAATCAGCAATAATAGACACATTTAACTTTCATGCTTAAAAAAGAAAAGGTTGTTAACCAGTTGTGGACAATTAAGAATTAGCAGTAACATTAGTACGACAGTATGCATGCCTTTTGCAAACAAACATGAAGGCAACATTTGAAGCATCAAAAGCAACAATAGAAACTTAAACAACTAAGCAAAGATGAAATAAGTAAATTCCGAAGTTATTGTGAATTCAGTATCTGCATATGGCCATTTCTACAACTTATGTTTCTTCAGTGCAGATCAAATCAAACGATTTGGAAACCCGTAAACCGAAATATGTCCCAAAGCTGAAACTAACATATTAACAAAAAGATCGTTATATGAAAGCTAAAAAACCAGCTTTGGAAGGAGGTATGGACAAGGGAGATAACCCTTAGTTTCAAAAATAATTATCTTATACTTAGATATTGAAAGTTTCCAGATAAAATCGGTTTTCGTGCCTGCACCGAAATACTGTTTACTCGGTTGCTGAATACCCTCGGGAAGTAGCAGTTTCATAGCAAAGACATTAGCCAAGTGGTATTTAAGACTTTCCTATATATTACCACTTGTTAATTGCTAGTCCCCGGGGGTATTCACCGACCTAGTAGCCAGTACACAAATAAATGTGAAATTAGTTTCTGCATATAGTTAAGCGATAATTGTATTATTTTTATACTGTACAATATAAGAGCAAGTCATTTATTTATTTATTCCCGGCACCTGAATAGGTTTTCAGGGGCTTTGGCTACAGAGCTGCCGGGCGCGTCCCCAGGTGGTGGATAGGGGAATGCCCTGTCTTTGCGGGGTAGTCAGGTCATAATACGGAAAGCCTGACCGCGAACCATTGTAGCCAAACTGTGTGGAGAAACGCCACGCTCCATGCAGTATAAAGACCCCTTNGGGTATTCACCGACCTAGTAGCCAGTACACAAATAAATGTGAAATTAGTTTTTGCATATAGTTAAGCGATTATTGTATTATTTTTATACTGTACAATATACGAGCAAGCCATTTATTTATTTATTTTTGTTTTTGTCAATAACTATGATAATATTTTATTTAAGATATATGAAAACCTTCCCAGAAGAGTACGTTCGAAATCACTACCCGAGTTATATTTTCATCATAATCACTCAAAGGATGGAGGTTTGCATACTTCTTTTTTTTACGATGCGTCAACTGTCCTTTTAACAAGTATTTTGACAAATCATAAGCAGTAGAATACTTAAGGAAAACATACAAGCATGAGAAAAAAAACAGTAGAAAAAAAAAATCAGACATCAAAAAAAATAAACACGGCACACACAAAACAAAACATCCAATACTAAAGCACATAGTGTAAATGCCCATACTTGATAAAAAGTTCCCCGTACATTGCAGTAAATCCTGCATCGTGTATATCACCTGTCACACTTGAAGCATAATCAAAATAGAAAATTTTATAGACGAGAACACCTTTTCTCATTTCAAACAATAACGCTATGCCTTTTTGATGTTGTTATGACAGCCACATAATTTTCAAGAATGAAGAGCCACAGAATTTCTTAGAAAGTCCAAAACAAAATGTTCCCGACCCAGCAGCTTTTTTTAGTTTCTTTTGTTGTTTTTGTTGTTTTGTTTTTTGTTGTTTTTGAAGACAATCACTTTCCGATCTATGTCCAATAAATGAGGTTTGTGCTTGACATAACATTACAGAGGAACACAAATGAACAAAACCTCCAAAGAACCAGAACACTAGCAATTTGAACCCAAGAATCTAGAGGTTATATAAAGGGCCCGGACAAGGGTAAGCATGATCAGCTCCAAGCGTGGCGCCATGGAATAACAAATGAAATGTTATGCGCTACAGTGTTGGTGTAGGCAATTGCGGTTATAAATTTTTGACCTAATCAAGAATGTCTGCTCTTATTTTATTGACAAAAAAATTACAAACAAAAGATACATCTACTATGGCTTCACATTACAATCACAATCCTCAAGCGAACTGCTCTAAAACACAAATGAGACGAACGTAAATAACGATAGGAGCTCGTGATAGCCGGACGTATTGTCTTATTCTTTCCCTCTCAAGATTTTGGTCTTGGAGTAAGTGGTCTACCTGTATTAGGTTTTATTTGTATGTTTAGGGAAACGGGATAAGGAAAGGGGAGGTTTGGGTACCAATAAACCGGATTAACCCTATCGCCGCCGGTACCAAGTCCGGCTATCCCGAGCTCATAATTTAAAAAAAAAGAAGGAAAACGGGGAATGTGTCAAAGAGAGAACAACCCAAAGGGGAGTATTAACAACTCAAAGCCACCATACAATCTTCAATAAACGGTGAGGAACACCACACCCAACGGCAGGTCGGAGTCGGCCCCTGAATAAAGAGTAATCAAGTTCTGCGAAATAAACATCATCCTAGACTCCTATAGACATAAAGTAAACGAACTAGAAAAAAGACAAGACACACAAAGGCTTAATAAATTGTCTACGTTTGTCTTTTGTCTTTTAATTAGCTCATCTGACCCGTCCGTCCGTCTGTTAAACTTTCACATCTTCATCTTCTCCTCTGAAACCTCTGAAGGAAATTTAAACAAACTTTATAGGAATGATGTATGAAAGGTCATTTACAAAGATTGCTCATTTCATTCCGATCGGACAAAAAAATGGCTGCAAGCGCAGAACTTAAATTTAACATTGGACCCTATGGGAAAAATTACATATTCATCTTCTCTGATGAAATCACTGAATCAAATTCAACCAAACGTTACAGAAATGATGTATGGAAAATCCTTTACAAAGATTGCTCCTTTCTTATGGATCTGACAAAAACATGGCCGCCATTGCAGAACTAAGGTTTAAAATAGGACCCTATGGGAAAAATCACATTTTCATCCCCTCTGATACCAGTGAAGCAAATTCAACCAAACTTTACAGGAATGATGTATGGAAGATTTACTTACAAAGATTGCTCAATATGTTTCGATCCGACAAAAAAACATGACCGCCATTGCGGAACTTAGGTTTAACATAGGACCCTCTGGGAAAATCACATTTTCATCTTCTCTGTAACCACTCAAGCAAATTCAACCAAACTTTACAGGAATGATGTATGCACAGTCATGTACAAAGATTGCTCATTTCGTTTAGATCCGACAAAAAACATGGCCGCCAGCGCGGAACTTAGGTTTAACATTGGACCCTATGGGAAAAACACATTTCCATCTTCTCCTCTGAAACCACTGAAACAAATTTAACCAAACTTTACAGCAATGGTGTATGGAAGATCCGCTACAAAGATTGCTCATTTTGTTTCGATCCGACAAAAAACATGGCCGCCAGCACAGAACTTTGTTTTAACATAGAACCCTATGGGGAAATCACATTTACATCTCCTCTGAAACCACTGAAGCAAATTCAACCAAGCTTTAAAGGAATAATATATGGAAGGTCCTTTACAAAGATCGCTCATTTCGATTTGATCCTAGAAAAAACATGACCGCTAGAAAAGAACTAAGGTTTAACATTGGACTCTATGGGAAAAAATCATATTTTCATCTTATTTTCTGCATTAATCCACTGAAGCATATTCAACCAAACATTACAGGTCTGGAATAATGTTTGAAAGGTCCTTTACCAAGATAACTCTTTTGTTCTGATTCGACAAGAAACATGGCAATGCACGGAATTTAGGTTTAAGATTGGTTCTATGCAAAGATTGCTCATTACGTTCTGATCTAACAACTAGCATCATGCCGCCACTGCGGAATATAGATTAACATTTGACCCTATTGGAAATTGATCATTTATGTCATCTCCTACGAAATTATTGAAGCACATTTAACCAAACTGAACTGGAATATGTATGGAACTATAGCTTAATATTAGACCTTAAGGGAAAAAATCATTATTGTTCATCAGCAAAGACATGGCTTATGTTAGAAGCATTTTGTCAGGTGAGCGATTCAGGCTCAGACCGTAAGCCTCCAGTTATTTTCTAGTGCACTTCCCTGGTAGATTGTGGCATGTGATTGTAATTTCCGGCCATTGAAGGTGTTAAGTGTGATCTTTGCTATATTTATTGGTATCGGTATAAGCAAAAGCGATTGGCAGGCTTAAATCAGTTTCCGGGTATCCAAAGCACACTTTCTATATTTCGTTTTCATATAGAATAATAAACATACGAATAATACCCAACACGGGTACACTACCAAATCTAGGACCAATATCTTGAAAAAACAAAAAATAGTAGAAAACGTAATATATAAAGATAGGTCAAAGAGTGGTGCTTACTTCATGGAACAAAGTCTGCTTTCGCACTACAGAAAAAAATATCAAACTCAAAAAGGGTTTAATAAAGAGTCGTCTTGTTTGTCAGTAGACATTGGCAGTATCAGTAAGGGGCCAGTTTAAGTATAAAATCTTCGGGTCAATGGATCCCAAAGCCAATTTAACAGACTGATATATAATTTCCCGTCTATATCCATAATTACGTATTACAAGTTACGTCCTAGTTGTTCTGGATTTTTTTTTAATAAATTACTGTCATGTTTTTAACATTTCCATAAAATCGAGGATGAGAAGAAATGACCTTTGTAACAAAACTGTTTACGAGTCCCTCCATATTCAGATATCAAATGTTTATAAATTCTGTAAAACTTCTTTAAGTTTTTAATAGAATTTAATAATCTGTAACCTTGTTGTTTAGAATGTGATAATAAGATTGCCCTTGTTAAAATCGTTTAGAGTAGAAAGAAATCGTGCAAATCGTACCGGTCGGAATATCTACATCTCGTAGGATGGAGCTAGAGTAATAAACGTCGCTGTTAGAAAATTGGAATAGTAATAGTAAAATCAAATCATTCCATTTATCTTACCCGAGTTATTAGTGATACTTAGATCCAGAAAAGGGCAATATCTAGAATCATTTTATTAAATTTTGGTTTTTGTGGGTAAATTCAATTTTTAAGATCAGGGGATATCAGTGAGCAAAATTTAAGTATTAGAAAAAGGCTGAAAATCAGTCAATTTTGTCATGAAATCATTTTGAGGTACTGTAGAAAAATACTCCAAAAACCATCTTATTTGATGAATTTCCGAGTACTTAAAGATGTTTTGTTAATAAAATTTAAAGGTAATCAGGAACTTGAAAATTCACAATTTAAGGTGCTGATTTTGAGCATTCTCCAACAGTTCCCTTACAAAATTATCTAAAAGGTTAAAAAAAATAGTATACCTATAGCTTTATTAATTAATTGTTGTAACACATCTCTGGAAGCAACTTGAATTCTCTATAGAGTGCAACAGGGTTCGTCGGCAAGGTAATATTTTTCCGCATTATGTGTCAAATAACTGAACTATTGCCGAAAATAGATAAAAAAAACATTTACATAAGAGAAATTCCCATCATCATTTTTAAAATTATATGTCATAGAAGGCATAACGAAATTTTAAAATTTTACTCCATTTATTTAGATTGGTTCTTTAAATTGAAGTTGTTTTGTGATGAGAAGTATGATATACATATCATAAATAGCCACAAACTTGAAAAGTGTTATGCTTTTTTGGAACAACGTGTCAGAGCGAAAGGTATGTACAATAATATTCTTCTTAGTCAATTAATGAATATTATAACATGCAAGTAAAAATAGCATATATCAGATTTTAGCCTCAACAGAGAAAAGCTGGAAAATTTCCACTTTCGAAAATATTATATTTGGAATTCATTTTTTGCTCAAACTGTCCTCACGAATATAGCATTTAAGCATTTAACTTCTGTCCGAAAACAATACCTAATTGAAGTCGGCATAAAATTGACAGTCAAAATTGAATAAGTACAAATGTTACCCATATTTTTAAAGATATTTTAAAAATAACATTTGCCAAGGGTTAAAAATAAAAGAAAGGCAAGATGTTAGAATTTCTGGGATTATGTTAGCTTGGCAGACAATTCAAGTAATTACATCTGAACATATTCTCTGTCGGACAATCTATTACAATTGAACACATTCTGTTAGACAATCTATTGCAATCGAGCATATTCTCTTTCAGACAATCTATTACAATTGAGCATATTCTCTGTCAGACAATCTATTACAATTGAGCATATTATGTCAGACAATCTTTTACAATTGAGCATATTCTCTGTCAGACAATCTATTATAATTAAGCATATATTGTCAGACAATCTATTACTATTGAACAAATTCTCTGTCATACAGTCCATTACAATTGAGCATATTCTCTGTCAGACAATCTATAACAATTGAACATATTCTCTGTTAGACAATCTATTACAATTGAGCATATTCTCTGTCAATCTATTACAATTGTGCATATTGTATGTGGGACAGTCTATATTAATTGAACATATTCTCTGTCAGAAAATATTTTATAATAAATAAATAACGAAGGTACTGAGAACTTATTTTCTGCATAATATGCGCATTTCGATAACTTATATCGCTTCAATGCAGATAAAATCTAAACCTTTGGAAGACCATCAACTCAAAGACGTTCTAAAACTGATAGAGAACAGATACATGTACTCAATATGATCTAAATGTACAATCAAAATCAGCTAAGACAGTGCTTGCGGGAGGGAGGTGCTCCTTAGCTTTGAACAAAATTTACAAAAAATTGGATATTGGAAGGTTGCAAATAGAATCGGCTTTCGGGTCAGCACCTGAAATACTGATTACTGGGCTGGTGAATACCCTAGGGGACTGACAACATTGAACATATACTCTGTCAGACAGTCTATTTTAATTGAACATATATTCTGTCAGACAATCTATTGCAATTGAGCATATACTTTATCAGACAATCTACTTTAATTGAACATATTCTCTGTCGGAAAAATCTATTATAATTTAGCAGATTCTCTGTCAGACAGTCTATTATAATTGAGCATAACTCTGTCAGAAAATCTATTACAATTTAGCATATTTTCTGTCAGTCTATTTCAATTGAGCATATATTCTGTCAGAAAATTTATTACAATTGAGCATATTCTCTGTCAGACAATCTATTTTAATTAAACATATTCTTTGTTAGAAAAATCTATTACGATAGAGCATTTTCTCTGTCAGACAGTCTATAACAATTGAACATATAATCTGACAGACAATCTGTTACAATTGAGCATATTCTGTCAGACTATCTATTATAATTGAGCATATACTCTGTCAGAAAATCTATTACAATACGGGACTTTTGAGACGTGTTCACTCCAGAAACATTTTTGTATATTATGCGAAAAAAAAAATCCATACATCAATATCTTGAGAGGGAATCACTAATTGATTAACACTGTTGAGCCAAGGGTAATTTACATTTAATCTATTTGTAGCGCTTCAGGTTAATTGTTTTTCGTCAATTAGAATTTAGTTCAATAATTGTCATGTAGGACAAATTATAAGTACGCTTCAATTTCATAAATAGTTTGTTTTATGTGGTACATATATATATTTGAATTGGTCAGGAATACAGTTATTCTTCTTACTGGTATTTGAGATCGTTTCCGCCTTCAATTACACGAGAGTTCCTATCTCCAAAGTCCCGTATTGAACATATTCTCTGTCAGACAGTCTATTACAATTGAGCATATTCTCTGTCGGACAGTCTATTACAATTGAGCATTTATTGTCAGACAATCTATTACAATTGAACATATTCTCTGTCAGGCAATGTAGTATAATTGAGCATATTCTTTGTCAGAAAATCTATTACTAGTGAGAATATTCTCTGTCAGACAATTTATTATAATTGAGCATATTCTCTGTCAGACAATAATACAATTGAACATATTCCTTCTCGGACAATCTATAACAATTGAACATTCAATCTATTAAAATTGATCATATTCTCTGTCTGACAAACTATAACAATTAAAGATGTTCTGACAGACGATCTATTACAATTGAAATATATATTTATTGCCACGATTTTGATATTATCCTGGTGTTTTGAATTTTAAAGATTAATTAAAGATATGAATTTTGTTTTAGACAATATCTTAACTATTCGGGTTAAGAAGAATGAACTTCAAGAGTTTGAAAAAATATATTTAGCAGTAAAGGGAAAGCCATTCCATTGGAACGGTGAATTGGTCAGTGCTATCCAGGAGAAGCGGCACATATTGTGACGATGGATTATCTCAAGGAAATTAAAAGATATTGATCTAGAAAATGCAATTATCATTTCATTAAAATTGAATAACTTCGACTCTGCAAAGGCTTTATCACGGTGTGTAACCCGGAAATTCTACTATACGGATAAAAATTATTTAAAAAACGCAATTGATATATATCCCGGAATACGATGTTCTTGTTTTACAAAAGATCCAAAACGAAATGTATTTTGTTCGAAAGACAAAGTTATTTTAGTAATTACTCGTAAAAATGTTGAAAAACATTTACCAAAAAAAATATTTAGAGTTTAAAATGATGTCCATAATCTAGGAAATATAAAACCAACAAAGACTGAGGGTGCTATGTTAACGCATACATTATCAGAAAGATACAAGACGTCGTTTTGTTTGGATGTTGGAATAACTGCAACAGATGCGAACGTCCTATTTTCAAACCATTCAAACTTAACGTTGGCTTGTCCCTCTATTCTTAAGTCATTTTCTTTCAACAAAGATTTATCACAGATAAAGAATGAAATCTGCATTCAGCTAAATTGTAAGACAAAGGGTATAATACCTATTGGTGAGAACCATTTCCCTGCATTGATTCACGGTGTGCCGACAGATGTTATTGAAGGGATCATTGAACTTTCGACAAAATTACACATAGGAGAAAAAATTGGATCAAATTCATATACCAGAACTCTAGGGGGTTTTGTGCGTTATATGGAATTTGATTGCTTTCTGACATGTGCTCATGTAATGTTCGATTTAGAAACATTAATTAAACCAGATTTTAGGAACCTACGAGGATCTGAAGCATTTATTCATATTCCTGGAGGCCAACCATTCAAGTGTGGAAATGTTATTCGAAAAATATTTGATAATGGAGATCCGAATCGAACAAGCGTTGATGCAGCATTAGTATTGATGCAGAATTTTTCCAGTGTTGATCCAAGTGACTGCACATTAGCAGGAAAAGGATTATCAGATTTCGGTAAGTGTTACATGTATTTTCACTCCCTTGAAATAAACGCAACTCTTAATAGGAGTTTAAGACATTTCTGATCAAATCAATTCGAAATTTATCTAATATTGAATTGAAATGTATATATTAAACATAACAATAAAAACACCCCATTTTTTAACCAAAGGAATCGGTATTTGCTTACTACATTTTTTACTTTTCAACAATATTTACGAATTAGAATTAAAACTTGATATGCAATTGCGAGCAATAGCGGATGTCATCCTAGACATCCAATTCGATGACTCCACCTTTTCGCAACCTCAAAATGTACATAGAAATCAATTTTCGTTAAAATCCGACAACGTTGAAATTTTGACGTTTTTTGGCGGTCATCTTGGGAATGGCGGCCATTTTGAAAATTTTTAACGCACGGCATATAACTTCAGATGGTGATCTAACTGTGTGCAATGTTTTAAATCAATTTGTCGAGCCATTTGAAAATAATCGCCCGGACAAAAAACATTGGAAGAAGAAAAAAAATGATAAGAACAGAGAAAAAGAAACGTAGAATAATAACATGTCACCCCAACTTTGTCTTGGGTGACATAAAAATGAGCTCAGACTGTTTTGTACAGAATTGCTGCGTCGTTTTCGCAATATTATTTCTTCAACTCTAAAGTAAAAGTTCTAAATACCAAAGATCTTGTTGATTATGTTATGTTTTTGTCACTTTTTATGTCTGGTAGAATATTTTACTGATCCTATTGTGAACCAACGACTGTTAAAAAATTCAGTCAAAGTAAAGTTTAATGTTTAACTTAGATAAAATGATAAATTGGCTTGCCGGTCCTAATGAAAAACTTCTATTGGTTATCCCAGTGTACCAAGTAAGTCACATATGATGAAAGTCGAGATTAATTTTAAGGGCTATTGATATGCT
>MJUU01064950.1:101634-111966 GCA_002080025.1 Modiolus philippinarum
AAAAATTGAACGATTTTGTCGCCAGCGACATTTGTAAATAGGTCTTTAAGACAATGAGCTGAATAAAAATCACGCCTGATATCGGCAACATCTAAACATTCAATTAAAACATGTTGAATTGTATAAGGACAATTGCATGGAATACATTCAGGTCGATCATCACTTTTGAGGATAAAACTATGTGTTGTTCTAGTATGTCCAATACGACATCGGGTCAACACTACCTGTTCCCTACGGTTTTTGTCGCAAGAACTGACTTGTTTACCGACGTCTGACTGTATTCCATGCAGTTTATTATTTATTTGCAGATCCCATTTGGCCTGCCATAACTTTAAAATGTATTTAGCGATTAAAGGCTTCATGTCAGTATACGGTACTGGACAATCCGCCATCTCGTCATCTAGTGCATCCTTTGCTTCCTGGTTCCGTTCAAATCCATTCAGGTTAATTTCATCAACTGCTACAAATGTCGCTGGCGACAAAATCGTTCAATTTTTAAAAGCAATCAATTTATTTAGTAAGATTTAAAAAGATCAATTTTAAACTAGTTTCTAATTTCTAATATTGTTAGTCAAATCATAATTCCTTTAATTATGTTTTTAACATTTTACACATTTCTTTTACTTGTATAAAGCTATATGGTTTTATATAGATATTTTATGTATTTATTAAAATTGTTTAGTATATTCAACAGTTCTCGCCACAATATAGCTGAAATATTGCTGAAGTTGGCGTAAAACAACAATCAATCAATCAATCAATCAATCATCAACTGCTCACTAAAGGCTTTATTTACTTATATTTTTAACATTAAGCTGTCTATGAAGCTAATTAACTACTTCAACATACATGTCAGCAGAGTTCATAGTGATTTGCCACTAAAGTCCCAGTAATATACACAATATGTTTATATAGGAATATCATTATGACATGAAAGAAGGTAAAGATTAAGAAAGTATTTTTGCAAAAAATTGCAGAAATTTACACAAAAACACTTTAGAAATTTACACAAAAACACTGTTTTTGCTCTTAATTATGGAAGAAATAATTTTTTAAATGAAGTGATAGTAGGGAATTTCTCTAAAGCTTAAAAGAGAAAAGTTAACTAAAGAAGATTTGAACACAGAATTTAAAGGGAAATAACCCATAATCATATGGCATTGGAAAAAAAGGTGAAAAACGGCCAATAAATCATACATAGGCCTTTGGATTTTTTTCAAAATTTCAGAGTATGTAGATCTTGATATGCTGAACATTTTTTTTAATTTACACTTCACCTCTATCTGTTCCAGCCAATTAATCATACACAGGCATCTGGATTTTCTTCAAAATTTCAGAGTATTTAGATCTCGATATGCTGAACATTTTTTTAATTTACACTTCACCTCTATTTGTTACAGTTTTTGAAATAAAAAATAAAAAATGCACAAATTTTGAAAAATTTAAGGAAAAGGGCTATAACTCTCAGACGGGTTTTCCAATTTTCTTCAAAATTGCAGAGCAGATAGATCTCGGCATTTTGAACAATTTTACCCCATGTCAGATTTTTGATATCTGCATCGGTTTTTGAGTTATTGGCTAAAAACACCAATTTAGCCCTAGGTTCTATTTTTAGCACCAGCGGCCATGTTTTTCATCGGATCATAATAAAATGAGGATCGTTTTTACAGGACATGTCATAAATGATTACTATAAAGTTTCAAACCAATCCCTCCAGTGGGGCATTCCCATACAACCAACTAGGGATGCGCCCGGCAGCTCAGTAGACGGAGTCCTTGAAAACCGATTAAGGTGCCGGGCATTTCACATTTGAACTTGACGCATTTTTTCCTCCAGCTTCAAAGTCAGTTGGTCGCAGTTAAACAAAGGCATTAAGGTAATTTTCTTTTGTGTATGTACCTATCTCATTTCTTTTTCTTCGTAGAAAAGGAAACAAATATTTTAGCACCATTTCAACATATTATCAAGCAGCATCAACTGTCTTAATTATTGGGAAGGTGATTTAACTATAACTGTATATGACTGAGTAAATGGCGAAAAAATAAAACAATACAAATGTACTTCGCTGCTTTTTATTGTTCACTTTGGCAACATTCTTTGCAGTCATGAATAAATGTAAATATAATTAGCTAGGTAATCTGATAATCATGTCAATTTGTAATAATAAATAAGTATTGTTTTTTAAATGTCCCTCAAAACAGCCAGAGTCGGACTGGATTTACAAGTTTGTAGGGAAACCAAATAAAATTTCTTCAGAGAGCGAGACGCCCTTTTTGATTATTTATATTTACCTAGATTTACAGCAAATAATAACTTATGTATCAGCATGACTCACTCATTATCTGTAGTCTTCAAATTCCATATCTGGAGTGTCTGAAAATGTTACACAAGACATACATTTTTTTGTATACTACTCAACAAAAGAAACGATACACAGATTTTATTAATATTAACATTTAAATTTCCAGCAGAGAACCACAACTCGTAGATGAAATGTATTTTTTGCCTGTAAGAATTAACCTTATGCCCAAAAATGTCTCTAAATATTCTGAATCCTCTCCGGTCACGGTCAAGGTCATCATCCGGAATTTCTTTTTGTAGACCTAAATAGTGGGAATGTCTATATTTTCTTTTTACCAAACCATCACATTTTCGAACCGGTTGACATCCAAATTCTGTTGTTATGTCAATCATGAATCCCTCAGGCGTACTTTCCGATTTCTTCTTCCGTTCTCATAAGTGTAAAAGCGTGTTACGCGATGTTGACGTTGTGACGTCTCACATGCCCCGCTGTCACGTGATTAATTATTTGATGGTCACATTTGCTTCAGATTAATCAAAAGTCCTTAGTTTGTTCTTCTTTTCGCATAACGATTAATTGCGAGTGCAAAAATCAAGATCGAAGGTCTGATCGCGATAATTCATTGTTCACGTTGATTTTGGGTTGAACGGGGCATCGAAATGAGACATTGTTTTCAACTTTTTGAAATGGCAAATTGTTAATCTGATGAAGTGTCCCGATTATTGACATCAAACAATTTAAATCATCCGTCCGTTAACGGCAAACTCGATCATAGGGCGAAAAAATTCCATTCCGGATTTTCATCGTATCCGTTTCGGAATTGATCTAAAAATGGAATAAACAAATGCGTTTTTGCGTTGAATACATAAATAAACCAAAATTAAAACTTAAAATTGCGAAATACAAAAATATTTACAAAATTAACTGTGTATCGTTTCTTTTGTTGAGTAGTATATTAGAAGATTCTAGTTTATCATCATAGCACTTTTGGTGTGGATCCGACTATTTCTGGTCTTTTTTTTCATGAAAGTTTACAAATTACGACAAATGCATTGATTTGCTATTTCCCTCATAACAGTTAGCGTATATAAACATGGAGTTCTCTGATATGCAAATTTTGTGGATTCTTGTTTGAATCATCAAATCCAGCTATATAATGTAAAACGTTTTAGGTCAATATTTCGGCTAAATGTGGACTTTACATACGTCTGATGAAATACTAGAGGAGATTTGGAGCCCTGCTCTGGAAATAACTTTAAATAACTATGAGGTATCAGCAGGGCGCATTTTTTAAGGCTTCATAGAAACTTCAAAATGAAAACAACAATAAATTGTCACCCAACAAATATTTCAATATCTTATTTTAGCAGGCTGCGTGACAGGTGCCGTGCACAGAGCAGATCATGCGTATCCTTCCATGCTACCTAATGATACCTCAAGCGTTTTAGGGTTCTCATTGCTAGTGCTATACTCTTTTGGCCTTTTTGTTCATATTTGTTTACATTTTATTTTTAAATGTCTATGTCATGTTATTATCTGAATTGCTGCATTTTTTACAATTTCTCCTTTCTACCTTTTATTTCGGTATTCGTTTGTCGATTCATTGTACCATGTTTTTGTAGAGACTTTGTCTCGTGTGCATTTTAAAGCATGTTCTTGAGTATACATCGATGTACCAAATACGATCCAAATGACCTATTGACCTTTTTCCCATTTTAAATAACGCATGTGATGAGACAATAATCTTCAGGAACACATGTTTTTATAATGAAAAACTACTTAAGTTCTCTTTGGAAGTTTTTTCTTAAATTAAATTTACTGGAAAAGAAGGTAAACCAGAGGCTCCCAGGAACCTTTATCGCTCACCTGACTTTCTGTTGCCACAATCAAGCTAACATTGTAAGTTATACAGATGATCTTCAGTCTCTCAAGCTTTGGTAGCTCTAACACCACCAATATCTTGAACTGTATTTAAAGTCTAATCATGTTTTACTATATTTCTTTGTTGGGCATTTTTGACAGAAAACATTCTTGTTAAGGACCACTTTCGACACCAGTTTTGAAGACGAGACATCCTTTTGTACTTGGCAGTCAATGAACAATTTTCAACATTAGTTTTGAAGTCGGAACATCAATATCTATTTGGAAACCAAATTTCATTGAAATCGACAATGTCTTTTTTTGGCAGCGATTTTGAAAATGACGGTCAGCGAACAATTTTCAGAATCAGTTTTGAAGTTGCAACATCAATATCCATTTGGGAATCAAATTTCGTTGAAATCGGATAATGTTGAATTTTCCGCTGTTTTTGGCAGCAATTTGAAAATGGCAGTCGATGAACAATTTTCAACTCCGGTTTTGAAGTAGCGACATCAATATCAACTTAGATACCAAATTTCATTGAAATTCGACAATATTGAATTTTCCCACCTTTTTGGCTGCCATTTTGAAAATGGTCGTCAACCAATAATTTTTAATATCGGTTTTGAAGTTGCGACATCAATACCTAATTGGAAACCAAATTTCATCGAAATCGGACAGTGTTGAATTTTCCCGCCTTTTTGGCGGCCATTTTGAAAATGGTTCATGGAACAATTTTTAACACCGGTTTTGAAGTAGCGATATCAATATCTACTTAGATACGAAATTTCATTGAAATCGGACAATGTTTATTTATCCCACCTTTTTGGCGGCCATTTTGAAAATGGCGGTCAACGAACAATTTTTTTAATACCAGTTTTGAAGTCACCACAGCATTGCAAACATTTGCTTGTTCAGTTTTCTGATGAATTGTTGCTTGTTATTGTAATATTTTGCCATTGTAGGTGTTACCCGTTATCTTAACTCCATTAATGCTCGCCGGCACGAAACATAATTAAACATTGGACCCTTTCGGAAAAATCAGCATTATTTTTATCATCTGCTTTGAAAATATGGGATATCTGTTTACCAGATGACAAAAGATCGTTCCATTTACCGCTTAAGTTGTTTTTCCCTCTACTGGACTTGACTTTACCAACGGAATCGTCATGTCCAACAAAATGACTGTCTCATAAGAAACAGATGATACTTACTCTACCAGTGTGCATGGTCTAACCTTTTTTTTTCTTTTCTGTGCTGTACTCATGGCGAGTGTTTGTTTCTTGGTGTTTCCGATATTGCCACTGTCCATAGATTATTCGTTTTTTGTTTTTGTTTTTGTTTTTTTGTTACTTACGGTTAGGTTCTCACTTACTTCATTTAACTATATCGGAATGATGTATGGATGGGTTCTTTACGAAGGCTGCTCATTTCAGTTAGATCCGACAAAAAACCCCGACGGGCAATGCGGAAAATACTTTTAACATTTGACCCAATGAAACAATCATATTTTGATCATCTGGTCCGAAACTCGTGCAGCAAAAACAAAATGTAACAGGAATGATGTATGAAAGGTCCTTTACAAAAACTGCTCATTTTTATTCCAAACTAGTCAAAAGCATGGCTACCAACGCAAAACATGGTTTAACATTTGACGTAAAGCAAAAAATCATCATTTTCATCATCTCTAAAAGAATTTTATCATTTGTTTAAAACTGTGTTGGAATGATGTGTTTGTTTTTGGTTGTTATGGTTGGTCGGATACGACAAACATTATTTTATAATGGTACAACGGCACATGTATTTACCTGGTTTTGTCCACTTATTTGTCCATAAATATCTTTGGTGATAATATTGCCAATTTCATTTTTGTGTGTATTTAATGCATCTCCAAACTCAAAAACATTTTGGTTCATAGCTTTACAAACGCTTAACATTTTTTTATGTTTTAGTAACAACATTTTGCATCCGTTTTCTCGAACAAGACGCATTGTTTTCAAATTTGAAAATTAATTTATCTTTCTAAAACTCCTACAAAAAGATTTTTCAAAAATAATTTTAAGCAGATTAAATAAATAAGGGCTGTTCAAGCAAAATATATATAACACTTAAAAATTGTCATGACCTCCCATTGATACAAATATTGATATTTTTATATATTAAGGGATTTCTTAAAATAATAAACTATTGTATTACAAATGCACACATATGATTTAATTGAATAGTTAGAGTTTAACGTCCAATTAGAAATATTTCAGCTATATCATGACAATAACACTTGTTTAATTAAAAAGATGCAAGTTAAAGGAGAAAAAAAATAAAGATGAAAAAGACAACTTTTGCAAAGACTTTTGATTTCCATTAAAGGGAGAAAGGGGTATGGGCAGGAAATTTGGCCTTCTATACGACAGTCAGTGCGTCTGCTCTCTTTAGAGAAATATAACAAGGGTTTGTATACTAGCGTTCCCCCACACAGTTTGGCTACAATGGTTCGGGGTCAGGCTTTTCGCATAATGACCTGACTACCCCTCAAGAACATGACTTTCCCTTTCCTCCAACTTGGCAAGCGCCCGGTAGCTCTATAGCCCGAACCCCTTAAAACCGATTCACGTGCAGTATTATATGCAAAGAGAAAGCGCCATAATTACCAACCTCCTACACATATATTTCTTTTCTATTTTCACTCTAATATATTTCATCTCCTTAATTGATGTCCTACCTGTATTTTTCAAAATATTAGGTCAAAATCTAGAAACCTTCTTTTTAAGAAAAAAAATTATATAGCTGTAAATTTCATGAAAATGACAATAGATAGACCTAAATCTTAAAATATATTAATTTGGTCGAAAGGATGAGTATCTCGGATTTTTTTTTATTGTGGCCTTACCTGAACATTGTTTTGCTTTTTCATCTTTGGATACTATAGCGTTCAGCACTGAGAAAACTTGACAATTATAGGTAATGCAAGTGTCAAAGTGATATCTTTCTGGTCTAATTTCAGAAACCTTTATGTTTGAGGGCCATTGTCTTATTTATCTATTATCTTCTTTTTAATGTGATATGAAAACTTTTACGGTTGCATTTAGAATCTATTGCGTGCGTATTTTTTCTAATATGACACCTTTAAACGATCTGGAGAAACTCTACGCTCCATGCAGTATATAGAACCCTTCAATCTATAATTTTCTATGGAGAGCAGACTCACTAGGGGTCGTGTAGAAGGCTAAATTTCCTGCCCCTACCCATTTCTTTCGTTTCCGGTGACAAAAAATCGTTGCAGTTTTTGCCTCTCTCACCTTATTTTCTTTTTTCCTTTGTAAATAATTTATTTTAATTGATTAACTTGTTCTCGTCCTGATACAGCTGAAATTTGCTCATTGGATGTAAACTAATCAATCAATCAGTCTAAAAAATGAGCTGGGTTTTCCTACTATTTTAGCCTAACATTTTTCAACTTAAAGATTAACACGGGGTAGGCAAATGCATGTTACGGCTGGCCAAAATTGATCTATCGGTATTTCATTATATTATTACTCACACCTATATAACATTTGTATTGTTTATTTTCATATATTAATTATCACTGTATGTCATCTTGTGTATTATTGCGTTTAAAGTAAGTGAGAACCGAACCGTCATTTAAAAGAACGAACAATCCATGGAAAATGGCAAAATCAGACAAACTAAATACAAGGACACCACTTTAATATCATTGTAGGGAAAGAACCTAGTAAGTTGTAAAAACTTGTGTTCAATTCCACATATTGTTCTTTTTGACAATAAAGTAAAATTCCCAATGATTTTTGCAATATGTAACATATTTATTTTCTTTTTATCGATAATTACCTGAATTATTTGATAGAACAAATTTTGAAAAAATGAAAGTNGCTGGCCAAAATTGATCTATCGGTATTTCACTATAATATTACTAACACCTATATAATATTTGTATTATTTATTTTCATATATTAATTATCATTGTATGTCATCTTGTGTATTATTGCGTTTAAAGTAAGTGAGAACCGAACCGTCATTCAAAAGAACGAACAATCCATGGAAAATGGCAAAGTCAGACACACTAAGAAACAAGGACACCACTTTAATATCATTGTAGGGAAAGAACCTAGTAAGTTGTAAAAACTTGTGTTCAATTCCACATATTGTTCTTTTTGACAATAAAAAAAATGTTTAAAGTAAAGTAAAATGGCCAATGATTTTTGCAATATGTAACATATTTATTATTCTTTTTATCGATAATTACCTGAATTATTTGATAGAACAAATTTTGAAAAAATGAAAGTCAAAAATTTTCAACAAATCGTGAAATCGACAATATGTTGATTAGTAAAAAAATTGTACGATCCTAACAGTTCTTGTAGATGTAAATGTATTTTTGTTTACACTGATTCTGATTGACAACGTAGGCGTGGCCTAAGATACTTTGTGCTAATATTTTTTGGTATTTTGCACTATGAACAGAATAAAGGACTGTCCATACCAGTGACAGTCTTTTTCTAACTGTCATTAACTGGAAACGTCCTATGAACAACTGTGAAGACTAGAAAAGTACTGTTATTGATTGGGACAGTCCTTAACAGTAGTTTATAGACATACCCATGACTGCGACAAACTGCAAGACACTGTAACAGTAAATGACAGTCAGTAAAACAGTATTTACCTGTATTGTAAATAACTGTCCCCGCTTGTGACAGTACTTTTTTTAACCGTTTAAGACTGTCATGCTTGTGATGAAATGTCCCTGATTGTGACAGTACTTATTTGGCCTAGTATGGATTGTCGTGTACTGTTACAGGTAATGACAGACGTTTATAGAATTAACATGTACTGACATGCACTGTCCTAAACTGTCACAGCCGATTTTAGGCCATTGCAATTGTGTGGTTAATTTTACTGTCTTGTCACAGGTAGAACATGTGTAGAAGTTGTCATTAAAGTGGATACCAATATACTTTTATTCGTAGGATATGGCAAAATTATAATTTTTTGTAATGTACTGATTTAATAGCACAACACAGTTTGCATGGGTAAACTATATTCCCGTGCCGTAGGAAAAATAAATAATTAAAAGATTTACATGACACAGAAATCTAGAAATTGTTACATTAAGCGATGTTTTAATATGAGCATCCATGAAAATGTGAAATTTCACAATTTGTTACGGACTCGTCCAGAAGGCAATATCCAAATCACTTATCAGTTTACACTTTCTTATACACCATTACTATTAATTTTTACACACATTTTTGTATTAATTTATAGATTATTCATCTAATTTTTTCATCATCTCAAATTTAAAACAAAAATCCCAGGCACTATGTTGTGTGCCACAGTAGACAGGGCGTACAAACCCTCTTTAAATACTGTAAAAAGATTTTCATTTTCCAATAACGAGGGTCCTCATGGGGGGGGGGGGTCCTAGNAATCAAATAATCATTAAATTTTTGCCTTGGTAATCAAATAATCATTAAATTTTTACCTTGGTAATCAATAAATGTTTGGCTTAGTAATCAAAAAATATAAAAACGCAAGATAATAATGAAATAATCATTAAATAAATGCCCTCGTAATCAAATAATCATTAAAAAATGCCCTGGTAATCAGATGATCAAGAAACCCATGACGGGCCTCAATATCTTATCAATTGTACACGAAAATGAAATATATATTAGAATTTTTAAATTAAAAAATTCATGTTACTTTTATATAATTTTCGAGATTAATAGTAACGGTCTCTAAAATCCATATTTTTATAATTTTACCAGTTAATTGAAAATAAAAAAGTTAAACAAGGTAGTTTACTCGGAATACAAGTAAAAAAACTGAATAAACTTTGTAACTTGTAAATAAGCATTTTTTTCGACTAATTTTTTTATTTTATTTTATGCGCCAACAATATTGTGTGTATAACAGCAGCGATTATGTAAAGCTTGACCCTTTGTAGTACAAAAATCAATATGTGAATGGTCATCATTTAAATTGTGCATGTCACGAGTAACGACTGACTTTGGTATAAAATTCAAAAAGTTGCATTGTGCATGGATTTACAATTTTTCATTTTACAAAATCGATTCAGTTAAGTTAAGATCGTGTTACATACTGATAACCCAAGAGACAGAGCGAGCCTGGAGAGCAAGTAAGTATGTTTTCAA
>MJUU01064950.1:115247-128702 GCA_002080025.1 Modiolus philippinarum
TAGTCTAAAAAGAGGTTTTTCCACTTTCACGTGAATTTATTTCATTCAGCATATCAATTTTGCAAATGCATTAAATCTTCTCCAAAAAATCTTAAACAAATCATTTCTTATGTACACTATCATGATAAAATGATAAAATGAATTCAAATGCATTTTCATACTTTTAGATGTAAAATTCATCCATCGAACTTGCCACTTGAATGCAATTTTGACACGGATTTTGTAAAAAAAAAATGTAGGTTTTTGTTATAATTCGTTGTATAGGACCACCGGAACCAAACTAAACTGACTGCCATTTGGAATGGCAAATGTTCATATACTAGCAACGAAAAATTGGTTTTGTTACACGATGTCCTTCGAGTGGTATTATATTAAAAAACTCTGTAAAATGGCTTAAATCGACATAAAATGCTATTTATTGCCATGTTCGACTGCTGACATGTCGGAAAACATGCAAGTGTGTTATTTGTTATAGAATTTGCTACTAAGCTGATGGGGGAGTTTTTGGTAACGTGTTTTGGGCATTATCAGCTGGTTGTTTTTGGTTAAATAAATCAGTTGTTAACTGTTTTGGACCATTTAGTGTTTTCTGTTCTGTTGAATCCTGTAAATAAAAAGCACAATTTGCTGTTATCAATAAATTTCGTGTTCCGTGTTTGTAAATGTCCACTGTTTTTAGGGAAATTGAAAGATTGTTAGCCTTTAAATGAACCCCCTGGTGTCCTCTTTTAAATCTCACAATTTCTCATTTACCAAAAAAATCGTTATGATAACTAGAAAAGAATAGTATTTAAATAGACACATTTAAATATATAATTTTTCTGACTAAAACTAGATAAAATGATCATGCAAATTCTGGTTCCCGTTCGGGCTAAAGGTTAAAGGCACATATTAAACACTATCTGCCAAGTGCGAATCGACGAGATCATTATTATAGTCAAGCAATATATGCGATTGTTGAAAAAAATCATTATTACTGTAATAAACATTATTGATTTTATAAGAGTTATTATGTCTTTATCGGGATTTCATCTATTGTTTAGACTAAAATAATGATTTCAAATTTGTAGAAAAATCTTGTAAATATTGTGGCAGTTGGATATTTCAGGGCATATGTGCGATCTGTTTGAATGATTTTTGCCTCTTTTTATATTCTTTACCACTAATATCTCATTCAATCACTGATGCTACTTGCAATTAATAGTGGCTTTTTATGCATAATCGAAACAGTTATATGGACACAATGTTTGATGAAGAATCAACAAACGTATGGATGAGGGTTTAACGTAAAATTGGGTACTAATGAACACACGCTTGAGCCCGGAGGCCTGGTGTTGTAGCTCGGAGCGCCAGGCTCAACAAGGTTGGAGTCAAGAACCCCTTATATTCCCCGATAAAATTACCATAGGTTTAACATTGAACTGAAACAGGGACCTTTAACTTTATTGCAAGTTCTTCTGAATAATATGGCTTATCCGACGTACCGGAAAACGTCTCTACCTTTTATACTAATAAGCATGGTCTAGAATATTCTGTACATAAATGTGCAGGACGTCGTTCCATGGCTGCCGCCAGTTGAACGACCTTTTTATAGGGTGGATAACAACAAGCAGAATATTCATGTTGTTTAATTTAAGATATAGATATAATGCTGTTTTACAAGTTTTCCGGTCGTTCCTCTAGTATGTCCCCTAGTTATTAAATAAAATGAAATGTATAAGGGGTTTCTAAAAGAGTCAGAAATTGGTGTATCTGAAGTGACCTCATGTCAACCGATACAGTAAGTCAGGAATGGGTCGGTTATCACTAGAAAACTGATATTTGATACCTTTCAGATAGCCTCGAGTATTNAAAAAAAAAAAAAAAAAAACAAACCAAAACAAAACAAACCCCCCAAAAAAAGGAGGACTTGCACCTTGCTACACAAATCCTTGAAGTGCATACAATGAAGCAGGTCATTTTCAGGGGGGATAACTGAAACATTCAATCTATACATGTATGTGTATGCAATTCGATCTTTTTTAATCGAACTGTTTAACGCAAAAGTAAAAGAAGTGAACACGATTGATAAGAAAATAAATATTGAGTTACTTTAATGCAAATAAAAATTAATAAACTAAAATAAACACTAACATAAATATTACGATTATTAGTCCTTGATTTGTGTTTCAAAAGTTTTTATACATATTTTAAATTATGTTCTGTTCTGTTCTATTTTAAATTAGTGGTACATATGTACAATGTTAGGGTTACACATTAGAAATAGGAGAATGATTCAACCTCTATCCAATTAACAAAATGTAATAAACAAGTGGTCAAGTCATCACCTGTCACCTTGACCAGGTGTTAATTAGCCCTAGGGCGTCGTAAATCATTGTTGCAGTCAGATGTTAAGATGTTTAAAATCATTTAAAAAAAGGAATATTATAAATAAATAAATAATGGATTCTAGAATCTGAAATGACATTATATGTATATTACGGGGAACATATGCATCATCATGCATACACAAGTCACTCGTTGTGCATCAGTTGACAATAATAATAAAATAAAATTTGAAAAACCAAACAATTTTCTTTTGAATAGATTTATTCACGTTCATTTACTAAATACAAGGAAATCCAGGAGCGGATCCAGGAAATATGAAAAGGGGGTTCCAATTGAGAAGTGAAGAGAAATTTCGCCGAGCGGAGCGCGAAAATTTATGGGATATTTCTTAGTAAAACGCCAGTATTTTCATTAAAAATACACGATTGTCCAGATAAAAGGGTGGATTACAACCCCCTGAATTCCCTTGGATCCGCAAATGAGATCTAAACAAATCCTTGCTCAGTCCAATGTCATGTGTATCAGAACAGTGAAAAAAAAGCATAAAGCAGTTTTGACGAACACCCGAATTTCAAATTAAATATTATTTCAATATTTTAATTATTACAGCTTTGAAATAAAAATTGACATATTATAACACTGATTGCCAAACAGAATAATAAAAGACCCTGCCCTCTTCCGGTTGTCTCCATATTAGAAAAATATGAAATTTTGCCAGTTTTCAATTGAAATTGGAAGTAATTTAATCAATTTCTTTAGTGTTAGAAAATACATCATTTTGTAGATAAATTACATATCGATATTAGAATATCTCCAGTTAACAAAAACAAGACTTAATGGGCTCGATTGGGAAGAGGGGGGGGTGCAGTCACCAAGATTGTATCCTTTAATTTTAGATGAATTTATTTATTAATGTTATATTATACGTTTTTAAATTTACCCTTATATTTAGAAACATATCTTTATATTAATTTATTCATTTATATAATTAATGTCATTTTTAAATGGTTCTCCAAATTTCAAGATAAAAGTATGTGATTGATATGAAATTTCACAAAAGTCAAAATTTTGGGATGAAATTTCACAAAAGTCCAAGCAAATCTGGTTATTAATTTCATTCCGTTTGGAATAGACTTAGACTCTGTTATTTGCATATTTCGTTTAATTTACAACCATGTAGTGCCTGCGGGCGAATTACCCAGTTAAAGTCGGTAGAATACTGCATTATAATTTCACGAGGTTCACCGATCTTTAGATTTTAATAAAATATTGATATTTTAAGCTGGAAAGAATTAAATAATCATTTTCTATAACTGTGAATAAAATTTATATACATGTTTTATTTTTGCTTTTATTTCACTTCTCACAGTTGATTAATATTGTTATTAAAAACACGGATACAATTAACCTGCATTTGACCATATGTAAGCTGTTTTAGGGGAGGGTTTTGGAGACTCTAGCCGCAAATCTGATGGTAGCGATACACCCGTTTGAATTTTTGCAACAAAATCACAAAACGACATTCCGAAATTGTCGCAATATCCTGTTGATGCACAGTAAAACATGTAAAATATTTTCAATGGTCCTTTGCATTGCCCAATAATTTCTATATTTATTTAAATTTACATTCATATTGAATCAGGCAAATACAAATAAATAAATATAAATGTCTCTGAAACTGATATATTTTAGCTTAAAATAACCAATATTATAAATATACGTCCTTGAAATAACACAGAGTTGAACTGCAATATAATTTAGACTCTTTAAAATTTTGACTGGTCACGGTAGATGCCACTTCGATTCTAATGATTTACGTCTGTTAATCTCATTGATTTTACTGTCTACAAAGAAATGGCATCCATCCTCGATTTAATTGTATTTTTGACACAATCTTTTTCCTCTCGGTAATTTTTTTTGTAACGACATAGTCACTCATACGAAATTTTGAAGTGATATACTGCGAAATTACGGATGTTTTGTGTTGCTTAATTTATTCACTCAAAAATAGGTAAATTTTGTACATTTGATCCAAAGAATCAGTGCCATATTATACTCTCTTTGAAAAAATAAATATTTGGGACTGTAGAGTTGTTATTTTTGTTATAGAAAAAGATAGTGTATGATAGGAAACCATGCTATAAACTATATGACTTAAATTCTTATGCCACATTGTATGAAAATAAAGCAAAGAATTACAATGGCCTAAAATCGACTGTTACAGTTCATGACAGTGCAAGTCAGTAGTGTAAATTCCACAAACGTCTGTCATTATCTGTAACAGTTAATGACAGTTCGTAATAGGCCAAATAAATACTGTCACAATCGAGGACAGTCTATCACAATCATATCAGTTTTCAATGGTTAAAAAAGCACTGTCACAAGCGGGGACAGTTATTTACAATACAGGTAAAAACTGTCATTGACTGTCATGCACTGTTACAGTGCTATACAGTTATTTCCAATCAAACATATGTCTATAAACTACTGTTAAAGATTGTCCCAATCCATAACAGTACTTCATTGGCCTTCGGCAGTTGTTAATAGGACGCTTACAGTTTATGACAGTAAGAAAAAGACTGTCCCTGGTATGGACAGTACTGTTTTCTGTTCATAGTGTTGGCAGCAGCAAATACTGAAAGCATTTGCATCACGAGATAAAAGGAATCTCGTACACATAACCGATAAATGTATGTATTTGATATATCTGTAAGTTTTATTTCAATAATATATGAATTCACAGCATGCAGGTGTAGTACTCAAACTGATATTTTACAGACATTGACAGCACCTGAGGCTTCTCGTCCAGGGGATACCAGGGAATCAAGCAATCAACTTTTCGCACATGTAATGAATAATTATTATTGTGCTATCACAATACTGCAACCTTTCTTTCTCTATACCCATTGTGACTTGAAATTTTTGAAAAATAAGTTAAAGGTACCGGTGCCACTTCTCTGTGATTAACAATGACAGGATATGGAGTAAATGCACATGTGACATAGTCTGTATGTATACATGGTGACTTCAAAATGAAGAATAACAAAACTGTTTCATTACATGGTGTTACCATGTATTTGTTCTCATGTATCATTTATTCCATATCCTTTCAAGGTTAGTGGAATCCGTGAAAAGGTGTCCCTTTCGAGAGATATATGCTCTCCATATATTTCAGTTCTGGTGTACTCTTTTTGTGAATATTTCCCATATGGATACACTACCATATATTCAAATTTTGGCATTTTCATAATTATATCGTGATCGCCTGTTTATAGTGCCCACATCTCACGATTTTATTATGCCATGTTTTCATGCAATTGACTTGATGGGGTGCCCTGTGATTGTTTTCATACTGTGATTGATTTTTGCTGGACAGCGGATGGAAGCGATTACAAGAAAGATTTGCCATTTATTTTGAGGTTTTTGACGATCGCACATTCCTTAACAAAAGGAAAGATACATGGATGTAGAGATGTCCGAAATCTAGCAATGAATCCTGCTAAACCCGATGCTAGGGGCTGTCTTGAACTTACTATAAGCAATATCAATGTACTTTCCTAGTCATTGGTAAAACCAAGCAATGGGACAATGTTTAATTGTTCTTCTTCATCTTCAATCTTTATCTCTTCAAATTTAAATACCGGTACGGCTTCTCCAGTTTTAAATGAGAGACATGCTGTCTTTGCCGTCTGTCTACCAGTATCCGATCAGCTGGTTCAGGTATTGCTTCGCTGCATAGTACTGCAAATTAATCCCATAAGAAACTAAATCTTAACTGAGTTGAAAGATTTTAGAATGGGTGAAAATTTATTATTACATCCCGGTGAAAGACATACAATCCCGATCAAGTTGGAGGGTTTACGTAATGAAATCTCGTAAGAAAAGAAATGTCGACCAATCTGATAGGTTTGATGCGAGATTTCGTGGTAATTAGTTAAAATTGATTATTGCATCTCTGGGGAAAACATACAATCTTGATCGACAATTTTACGCGAATTAGTAGGTTCTCGATGCAGAGATAATGGGTTTTTAACGTGATATTAGATTTTTCGTTCGAGATTTCAATCTCAATTTCAAACCCTTAATCTTGATCCCAATCGAGATGATGATGATTTAGCGAGATACCCGGTATCTGGGCGGTAAGATGTATTTCTCGAATTTTTGACTTTCGCGTGAAAATTAAGGATGTAGCGTTGTCCTGGCGAAGTGCTGGGGCCGTCTTTAACTTACAATGAGGTATTAGCATAGCTCATTGGTAAAGGCCTTGTGGAACATCAATATGAAGAAGAACAATAAATGCATAATCCCATTGCTTGGTTCTACCATGTATTGGTAGAGACTTTAAGTCAGAGGTGTTTACCACTACGGATTTTCCGTATTTTCTACGGATTTTCAAGTAAAAATACGCACTACGGATTCACATTGCAAATATACGGTTTTTCTTAAACCTTAACATAAATCATACCTTATTGGGCAATCGGTGTTAAAGAAAAGCTTTCGATAGACAACGTTGTTGAAAGAGGAAAATTGATGTAGGTCTCTGTCAAAATAATGCTGCCGAGCGTGTCCCAAGGGGTGGATAGGGTAATGCCTATTCGGGGTAGTCTGGTTATAATTCGGAACGCTTAATTTCCTGCCCCTACCCATTTTCTCCATACAGAAAGACTGAAACGCGTACCATTGTAGACGAAGTGTGCGGAGCAAAGACACCTTTCAAGAATTATTAAGTCATTTCTATATTTTTCGTAAAAGAGTAGATTCAAAAGGTTCATATTGAAGGCTTAATTTCTTGCCCCTACCTATTTCTTCCAATTTCAATAGCAGTTGTGTCATCACATCAGAAAATAGAAAGCCTGGCCGCGGATCATTGTACACAAAAGTCTTTTGAGGAATACCACTCTCCATCTGTAAGAAGAGCTAATTCGCTAGGGGTCGTATGAAGATTCCTGCCCCGCCCATTCTCAAATTTACTAGGGACAGTGAAGACTTGTTGGTCCTTTCTTCTTGCTATCTTTGACCTTTTGCTGATTACTTTTTAAATTCACTAACTCGTTTTCATCCTGATATAGCTGAAGTATTGCTCACTAGACGTTTACATCTTATAAGTCAATCAAGCAAGACAATGAAACAGAGAAAATAAGGGCGGATTAAATTGAGGCCTTTATGAACTCCACAGATGAAATAATAGAATTTGTGTAAGTCATTTAAGTATAAAGATTTTCAGTTTCGTTGCTTATTCATACGAGGAGGAGTTATTCATACCAAAACTGTTTATTTTCTCTCATTTTTTTTAAATACGGGGATAGAATTCTCAAAATACGGATGATTACGGAAAAATTACTGCTGGAATACTGATACTCGTTAAGAGGGGCAAACACCTCTGTTAAATTGTCTCATGTGCCTTTCATAGTATACTCGTTACAATCTAGTGAATGTAATTTCATAGAAAATGAGATTTATTTACCCAGTGAAAGACATAGTACAACATTAAACTATTGCTCAAACTTAATGCAGTAATGCCTTTTACAAATTGAAATAATATAGATCAGACCAACCAGAGTTACTCCTATAATGTTGGTCACCCCTTCTATAGTGACATAAAACTGTATGTCCCCATACTTTTATGCAATATTTATTTTGGCGATTCCACACTTGTTTAATGATTTTATACCTGGGCGCTTATTGACCAGCTCAACTGTTGCAATTTTTTCTGACCATCATGCCGTCCTAATTCGTTTAGAAAGAAATAGCTCGGCAACCGTAAAATGTACTATATACTGCAGTCTCAATGTTAAAAAATAAAAATTAACTAAAGATTTAAATTAACTAAAGATTTAAACAGCTTTTTTATAAAACCGTTTTTGTTTGAACTAAAAGTTTAATGTTTCATGCATTTTGAGATTGGAATTGTCAGACCTACAAGTTGAATTACTATACAGTTCAGTATACCTAAAGTTGACTCAGAACAGATTGAAAATGTAGCTCGTAGGCACTAAGTAGGTCTATTTAAGAAAAGGGCAAAATATAATCAATTCGGGAAATTTATTTCTGTACGTAACGAAAATGTAAAAGTAAGAATTGTCGAATAAAATTTTTATACAACACACTATTGTTTTCATATGTCATATGAATATATGATTTTTACAAAATAATATTGACAATCAAACATAACGTTGTTGTTTTATATCTATAACTCTAATTTATTTCGTATTTTGCATGCTTTAGTTAAATACATTCACTATTCAAGTATTTTGCATGCTTTAGTTAAGTACATTCATTATTCAAACGCAACATAACGAGTCAAAAATTCGAACAGGCATTTCCATGTGGTAACATCCTGTGCCCGATATTGACTTTATACATATAAATGAGATAAATTCAAAGTTTTACTGATGAATTATCGACTTAAACTTTGATTGAATACTGTTTTCTGTAAAATAACCATTGAAAGCTTAAAATCAAACCAGCATAAACATGGACTGGAAGTAGTACGGAACAAGCCAAAATGTCGGTAAGAGATTCAATTGTCATCCCAGCATCATTTCACGTCTTGATGCACGATTTCAGCACACATATACCGTTAGAGAGATCGTAAACGTGCAGGAAGATCACCGGTCACAATACCTACTAGAACAGAACAAGACGCTCAAAAGGATTGTAATACTTGTTTTTTTTTCAAGAAGAGGTGTAAATGAATTGTAGATATTGAAAAAATCCGAAGATCTACCGGACATATGGAACTCAAGATCATTATCACACTTTGAAAGGATAAAAACATTTGTTTTTTTAGGTCGTTGTTTAAATAACCTGGATATGGAATGTCGTCTCCTTTCTTTTTCATTTAGATTTTTCTACACTTATATCAACAATTCCTCATGAACAACTTAAATATCGATTGATTGATTGATTAGTAAGAGTTTTACGTCCAATGAGCAATATCGATTGATTGATTGATTAGTAAGAGTTTTACGTCCAATGAGCAATATTTCAGCCATATCAGGTCGAGAACAAGTTAATCAGGTCAAACAATTGTAAGTGAAAGAAGAAAGAAATAAAGTTGGAAGGGACAATCGGGGTAACGACTATTGATTGCCACTGGAAAAGGGGAAAAATGGGTAGGGGCAGGAAATTTAGCCTTCCATACTACACCGAGTGCGCCTGCTCGCTTTAGAGAAATATAGAAGGGGTCTTTATACTGCATGGAGCGTGGCGTTTCTCCATACAGTTTGGCTACAATAGTTCGCGGTCAGGCTTTCTGTATTATGACCTGACTACCCCGCATAGACAGGGCATTCCCTTATCCACCAACTGGGGACGCGCCCGGCAGCTCTGTAGCCGGAGCCACTGAAAACCGATTAAGGTGCCGGACCTCTGTTAGGAAGACTAACACTCCAAGCTCAGAGGATGTTGCGGGCTTATTCATAAGCCGAGACCGCGCACGGCGGACTTAAATATCGACTGGAAAATTTAATTCATAGATGTTTCTCTCACAAGAACAGTGATCAGAGATATCAGTACATTGTAATTGGTAGTAAAAAATCATACTTTGCGAAATTCGACTCCGAATCGGAGAAAAATATACAGCCGAAGAAGTGATTCTGATAGACAATATTTTTGTCCAGTAGTGAGGACTAGTATTGGAATACTAATGGTCAGAAACTGTACACCCCTTTTTCTCCACTCATTTGAGTCAGAATTCATAAAAGGGCTTCTTCAGAAAATTTTTTAAAAACTAGCTCACTCCTTTAGTTTAAGGTTCAGTTAAAGAATATTTTGTCCACAAAAATACTGCCTTATCGACCGGACTCGTTGACCATCTTGAAATTAACAACAGATTTAGACTACTATCTAGGCTATATGAAAACCGCAATGACTTCGCTTTTCCAAAAGTCAACTTTCCTTTTCTTTGTAGCCAGATATAAACAGCGCCATCATACAGAGTTAATATTTCACAACTCAATCGATACTCAAGGCCTGTTGGCAATACATTTACTTCCTTAGCAGAGCTTGGTACTGGAGAAGATTTACGGTTGACATCACGATCGTATGGACAGCTTTCGGATATCTGTTTTCCTGATGACAAAAAAATCGTTCTCCTTGAAGCTCCATCATGTTTTTTTTTCTCAACTGGATTTCGCTTCATTACCGGTACACGGCAAATGTAATAAGAACAAGAAAATAATTCCTGGGTCCCTCGCCGCTCATGCAATATACTAGTATACTGTATATGAAATTGCAATATTTTCAAACAATCAGGGCTGTTCCAGAATTAAATATATGGGGATACAAAAAGTATCGGCCACGGCTGATGTTCGAACTTGACCAAGGTATTAGTGGTATTAACATTTGGTAAATTTCATGAAAATCTGTCAAACTTTGTAGCCATGAGAGCGCTTACAAGGTCAACGGAGTCATCATTTTGGTCAAAGTCCCATAACTCCGTCAAAAAGTCTCGACCGAAACTGATCTTCAAACTTGACCAATGTATTAGTGGTATAAACATTTGGTACAAATTTCATGAGAATCCGTAAAAATTTGTAGGCACGAGAGTGCTTACAAAATCAATTTTTGGCTTAAACTGTTTTGTTATTTTTTTATATTTTGTTTTATTTTTGTCAAAGTCCCATTACTCCGTCGAAACGTATCGACCGAGGCGGATTTTCGAAATCGACCAAGGCATTAGTGATATAAACATTTGATATAAATTTCATGATAATCTGTCAAAATTTGTAGGCATGATAGCGCTTACAAGGTCAATTTTGGGCTAAAACGGTATTGTTATTTTGGTCAAAGTCCCATAACTCCGTCAAAAAGTACCTACCAAGGCCGATTTTCAAACATAACCACGGTTTAGGTAGTATAAACATTTTGTATAAATTTCATGAGAATCCGTCAAAATTTGTAGGATCGAGAGCGCTTACAAGGTCAATTTTTGCTAAAACGGTGTCCTTATTTTGGTCAAAGTCCCATAACTCCGTCAAAAAGTATTGAACAAGACTGATTTTCAAACTTGACCAAGGTGTAAGTAGTATAAACATTTTGTATAAATTTCATGAAAATCTGTCATAATTTGTAGGCATGAAAGCGCTTAAAAGAAAGTGTGACGCACGGACACACGGACGCCCGGCATTTCTATGTCACAGCTCCGCGTTGCGGCGGGGGACAAAATGGAATGCTTACTCTACAAGTGCATCTGATCTCACCCTTTGTTTCTAATTTAGTCTGTATTGTTCATCTGCATGTGTGTCTTCATGTTCCTTTTATGTTCTGTACTTATGTGATGCCATTTTTACTTTGTTACTTAAAATGTTTCCGATGTTGTCATTGTCTTTGGAATACTCTTTTTTGGACTTGCAGTTCGGTTCTCACTTATTATACCGTGTAAAGGGATCGACTTTCGTCTGAACCTTCTTTTCATTGGGCAATTTGCTTAGATGTTTATGTATTACAGTTCGTTGACATTGATAGTATTTATAACTTGTAATGTGTCTTTGTCGTAATCACAATCAGTCATTTCTTTTCTTCAACCTTGTTTGTAACAAAATAACAAACATCCTGAACAAATTAAAGCAATATAAATGTGCATTTTTAATTCAATTAAAAACAGCAAATATTTTTTTTGAGTTCCCTGTGACCCTGTTTTCAGGTCTACTTGTTCAATGTTACATCAGCTGCTTTGCTTATCAGAGGTTATATTGGGAAGTCAATTTCAACCGACACTGTGTTTTTTTTTATTCCGATGTAACATAAAGTTATAAATGCTAAATGTGGTCATAACTCTCCTCAGCTGATATGTTGAAATGTGGAACTCGTATAAAATATCAGGATTTTTGTTTTACTTTTATAATTTTGGAAGAAAGTTTTGTATTCTGAATAATTCATTCAAATTTTAGTATTATGTGTATGTTTTTTTTAAATGATATTAAATATTATATAGAAACATCTCGAATTTCACGAAAATGGTCCTCTATGTACTCATATTTAAAACGAAAGGGACGACTGTATTTTCAAATATCAAAATACCGAAGTTACTGTTAATTCATTTTCTGCATATGCGCATTTCAATCACTTATGTCTCATCAGTGCGGATCAAAACAAATCATTTGGAAGTCGAAATTATCATTTACCTTAAGTGGACAGTAATATTCCAACTTCTCTTGCTTTCGGAGTGTATGTTTCACAATTGATTCGTTATGCGAAAATTTGCACCAGCTATGCAGACTTTTTATCTGCGTGACAGACTTCTTTATCATAGTTTCACAAAATTTCGTCATCCTAAAGAAGTTCTATAATATATATCATTCCCTTGTGGAGAATTTGAAGCTTCCGTCCGAACAATATTCATTTTAATACTGGGATTAGTATTTGTTTTTACTGTCTATGAATTTTCAAAAGCATTTACGATTAATTTTTTTTCTGGACACTATGGCAATGGACAAGGAGGTTTTTGGCGCCATAAACCAGTTCAACTCAATATTTCTTTTGAAACGCCACATACCAATTCAGGACTATGAATGTTTTCATTTTTCCTCTTGTTTCGCAATACTTTGTCGTTTTGTCCTTGAATTTCTCCTCTTGATAATTCTGTTCGGTTAATTTGTTCCTACCTTCCTGTCAACAAACACAGATGTGTCACAGCCTCAAATTTGCTCTAAAATGGACGAGAAATGAAAACTACTCACCGCGTTGAAACGAAATATGCACCCTCTGACGTAACGAAAATTGGCTATGTTTATTCCAATATTTATTATGTTATCCGATAAAATCTTAAGGCGCTAGTCCAGAAAAAACACTTCTCTACGGAGATTTAACATGGGGAATATCTGCCATTGTTGACACCGGAAATAACGTAAGGAGCAGTAATTATTTTACAGCAGCACGTGGGATTTCCCGCAGATTCTACCAAGGGAGATAACCACCGATAACCAACTCGGTGCATGTGACAGGGAAATACGATATCTTGGCAAATTGGCCAAAATTAACAAATGCAACATTTTTATTAAAAAAAACTTTTTGCAAGTATAGCATTTTCAACAAAATTGCCATGTCATTGTCATGAGCCAAAGTCAAACAGGCAAATATAGACAATTCGTCAAGACACAGGCACTGTTTGTTTGTTTTTTTTTT
>MJUU01064951.1:6610-16954 GCA_002080025.1 Modiolus philippinarum
GCTGCATTTAAAAGAATATTAGTTACATTACTGAGCAAATCATTAATCGTTTCTTTGTTTACCTGATCAATATCTTGTGATAATGTATGTAAATTATTCAACAATAAATTGACATGTTCTATATCAATATTTCCAACATAATTTAAAATCTCTTCCTGTTTCCATTTCCCAATACGTTCACTTTTTTGTGAATGAAATTTGTCATTACTATTTTTTGAAATATCATTTGTTGTATTTCTAATTGACATATATAAAGGACAATGAATATCAGAAAAAAGTTTACAAAACTCTAAAACATCAAAGTTGTTTATTTCACTCAACAATTTACCTGTAGATATAATATAGTCTACAACACTATTATTTTTACTTGTTGGTTTTCCTTCTTGTTGGAAGGGATATAAACAATCCCAAATATAATGTCTTGCTCAAGGTTAAAAAGTTTACGATTGACTTTAAACCAAAGTACAAAATTACTGTCTGATTTAATAGGTTCAATAAACTCAGAAAAACCTGTCTTGTAAATTAATGCAATACCACCAGAACGAAAGCTACTAACTTTCTTTCTATTTTTAAAATATACATTATAACCCTCAAAAGTGATATCATCAATATCATCAAGTTTGGTTTCTGTAAAACATAAAATGTCATATTTCTTAACAAAGTTACAAAATTCAGGATACAGTAGTTTATTTTTAATGCCACAAACATTTAAGGATAAAATGTTTACATTTTTAGAACAGTTTGAGGGTGTGTGAAAATCCGTTTCACTAGAGTGATTTGAATCATCGGTATTGTCTAATAATCCTCTCTGGTTATATTAAGAACGTCTTTGATGGGGTCCTCGGCGGTTTTTTTTTCTCCTTCGGGTAGAATAAACTCTTCTCCATCTATATATAGTTTGTCCCTTTTTAAACTTGCTTTTTTCTTCTGATTTTTAGCTTCTTTGTAATATGGCCAGAGTAGTTTTCTCCTTTCGTTCACCTCTTGTGGGAATTGCTCATTTACACCAAAATGACTACCTCGTAGATGTGTAACCGCTGATCTTACCACCTCACGGTCCTTATAATTTTTAAAACGGCACACAATTGGTCTTGTTTCTACAACAGTTTTATCTCGTTTGGTAATTTTGCTAGTCGGTCCAAATCTATGGGCACGATGGAACTCCATCGGTCTATCTAATTTCATCTCCCTAACCATGAATTCTTTGATAATTTCTTCCGTTTGCTCAGAGTTCTCTTCTGGAGTCAATGGTAATCCGGTGAACACTAAATTCTCTCGCATGGATCGCGTTTGTAAGTCAATATGACGTTCATGAAGATTATCTAAATCAGACCGGACTTTTTTCAAGTTTGTGCTTATCTCACTTTGGTCTTTTTTGACTACATCTAATTCAGTTTTCATCTCCTGTGTATCAGTGACATTGCTTTCAAAACGATCGTTTATGTATTCCATACTTTTTTCTATTTCTTCAATACGATCCGTTATCTTCGTGACACTTTGGTTCAAATTCGATATTGTCGATTCGAATCTACCAAGCTTATCATTCAGTTTATCAATTGCCGACATTTTTTAAACATACTGTCAACCTTTGCATTAACACGTCAATTTTGTCGCTCATGGACGGATCTGCATTAAGAGATGACTGCATGATAGGTATTGGTGGCAAAGTATTACTAGGACTAGCGTGTGATGTTGGCGATGGGCAATATGCTGGCGTTGATGTTAACGGGTTCAGCTGATATTGTTGATAATGTTGTGGGAGGAGGCTCTGAGAAAATTGTAAATTTTGCTGTCCATTCATTATGGGTGGTATCTCATCGTTTTTTAACACAAAAGCACCTTTATTTTCTAGTATTTTACAAGTATTGTCACTTTTCAGTTTATCTTTCTGAACCGGCTTGGTTTTGTTTACATTTTGATGAGCAGTATTCGCAACCTTACGAGGGTTTTCACCACTGGTGTTTTGATTTTTGGATTTCTTTCGTTTTCTGTTTCCATTTCCTTTTGGGGGCATATATATATACAGATTTCAATGTCTTTAAATCATTTAGAAGTGGTAAATAACTTACAATAATTGAATGTTAATTGTCATTTTTCCGTTTTTTTATCGGCTTAAAAAACACAACATCCATTTTGTTGCACATGCGCACATCATGGGTAGGGGGCGGGAAATTTAGCCTTCCATACGACCCCTTGTTAGTATGCTCCTGTTCTAGAAGTATAGAAGGGGTCTTTATACTGAATTGGGCAGGGTGTTTCTCCACACAGCTTGCCTTCAATTGTTCACGGTTATGCTTTCCATTTCATGACTTGTCAACCCCACTGTCTCTGACAAATGGGAGAAATCGGAAGGGGCGGGAAATTAAGCCTGCCATATGACCCTTAAGGGGGTTCGCTACTCCATTTGAAAAGAAATAGGATTTCAAATAAACATTATTTTTTGTTACAAAATTAAAAAAGAAGTAATTTAAGTGAAAAAAATAGATAGGTTGGTTATCTAGTTCTTGAGATTTAAGTGATTGAAAATTTGGCGGGAAACTGAACTCCTCTGATTTTTCAAAGGATTAACTTTAACAAGGTTTAACCATGAATGAAGGTGACAGAATAAATAGAATTCAATGAAATTTTTAAAGAAGGCTCACAAATATGTAGAAAATGAAATTATGGGAAAAAATTTGGGGGTCAATGGGCAAAAAATTATAATGCTTTTGAATTGATAAAACCCGAGGATTTCGAAAATCTGACTTGAGGAGCGAACCTCCTTAATGATTTTATGAAAGGATATGGAGTAAATGAACATGAGACCATAACACATATGAACTCCAACTGCAATAAATTTTTATGAGCTGTATGGCCATTTAGGAAATTAATTCCTCATGACCCAAACATTGGAAATCCACAATTTCAAAAAATGTTGAAAATCCATAAAATCAAACGAAATCAAAATAATCAGTACTATCAAATATAGCTAAGGACAAACTACGATGGAGGGAGTTAAACCTTAGGTTACTGTTTATTTAGAAATTATAACTCAGTCGCAGAGAAAGGCGTAACAGGAGTACACAAATACAGATAAATATATATATACACACATATATAAACAGATATTACATAATAAGTGTTCAGTATTACATATAACAGCTAGACAATTTACATTATCCAGTTTAACAACTTTGTTAAATTTTTTAAAAAAAAGTGACACACTATTTAAAACTTCGATATTATTATATTCAAACATTCTGAACATTTTTTCCCTTTTCGGTTGCCTACTATATAATATTCCGGAATAAGTTTTTTTCTGAAGTTAATAATTACGCCATTTTCGATTCAAAGAAATAGTGGTATTCGTCCCACAAGACCAGTACCACAGATTGTACAAATTCTATTTTCCCTAGGAATATTTCTCCACCTGCCCGTTTCTATCGAAATTTTAATGTTACAAACCCATAATTTACATATACGTAGTATATAGTTATGAACAAAGTGTACACATGAGATATGCTCTCATGTACAAAAACACCATATCTTTGAAAATAAAGAGCATACATCTCAACACGGGGAATGAGTCTGCTCTTCTACAAGATAATTTAAAAGAGTCATACTAATCAATAAAAATAAAATACTAGAGGCTCACACAAGCCTGTATCGCTGAAATGGTGACTGGTTTTATCCATTGTCACCAAGAGTCCATCAATTATTATCCAGACTATACATCAGTTCACCAGATGTTACAGTTTCTGAGAGGATATTCAAACATTGTTGCCATCTTGGACGAGGTACAAACATTAAAGTCACAAGCTTTGCAGGAAACCACCAAGGACTATTGTGACCATGTTCCATTTTATAGAGGAAGACATTTGAATGCATTCCCGTTAGGGCCACTATGTTAAACTACGTTTCCCCACCAGAAGTTACAGTTTCTGAGAGGATATTCAAACATTGTTGCCATCTTGGATGAGTTACGAACATAAAAAACAAACTTTGTAGGGGATCACCAATAGACTATTGTCACCAAGTTTGGTATCGATTGGCTCAGTAGTCTCACAGAAGATCTTTGAATACATATGGTCCTTATGTTATACTATGTACCTCGCTGGCGGCCATCTTGGATGAAGTACGCACATACAAATCACAAACCTTCAAAGGACTATTGTGTCATTTATGGTGAAAAATAAAATTCAACAAAGAATCTTTTCCCTGTTTTTTTCTGACAGTGTAGACATTTCTTGAAACAAAACTACCATTTTTAGTGCCTTGCAGCATTAATTTTTTACATCTTGGTTTAAAAATGAAACACTTGCTAAAATTGAAATATCACCCCTCATAAGGAAAACTCTTAATTCTAGTCAAATTAAATATTTAAACCAAATTTATTCACAGCTATTTGATAGAGGGCATATTTAGATATAACTTAAAAGAAGTTATTGCTAAAATAGTTTGACAGATGCTGTTTTTACCCAATTTCAGACACTTGCAAATTAGATATGAGGCTGAAAACAAGCTAATCAAAGCTTAAAGTAATTTAAATTTACAGTTGAAACATGGTCTAAATTAAATACAAAAAGTTTTACAAATACATTCAATATCTTATTATTTAGAACCTAGTAAATGCTTAAGTAAAGCGTCTACGGATGGGACATAATTGAGCATATATGTCCTTATGCATATTATTTTTGCTTGCTTAAACATCTTATTTACTGTAATTTGATAGGAGACATATTTAGACAAAACCTGAAAAAGGATTATTCTTTATATGGTTTATTTTAAAAGAAGTGCTGGGATGATTTGCTGTCTTTACTCTGTTTTGAGACACTTTAAAACAATATAAAGGACAAAGAACAACCTTACCAAAGCTCATATTAGCTTTAATTTTATGTTTATACATGAACAAGAGTAAATACAGATTTTTTCAATTAACAACATTCAAAACTGAATACATTTTATTATATGTAACATTGATAATTTATAAAACCATGATCAAAATGTCTACGGATGGGACAAGCCTCAGAAATATGGAATTAGTATTAGTTAAACACAATATAAAAGCACAGTGAGGTAATCATAGTAAAATATAAAAACCCTTTTGCTTCTTCATTAACCTTTGTATGCTATATTCCCCGACATAAGTATTTTTGAACAATTTAATATCAATTTCAGCCAAGACCTCCACACTGATGGAGTAAGATTTCTAGTAATAAATATTTGATTGCATCAGAAATACAGCTGAAATTGTTAGAAAAACTTTTTAAACACTCTGTAGTATTTCTTTGTTAAAATGGTTTGATTCAAAAGTACAATTGAAGAAGTTTTAAAGAATTTGAATGTGTCTACGGATGGGACAAACCATTAAAATTGAAGCCTCCTAGATAATGAGTCAAATCACTTCATTACTATATTCTTTTCAATATCTACCATAAATTTTACCCTTACTTTTAAAACAAACAATAACAAGCATAGCTTTCACAGTATTTTGAACAATTAACAGTCACAATAAACATGATAAAAACTGAGGCTTTGGTTTGTACACAATTATATACAAACTTTCTTTGCAAATGCTTCTCTATGGTTTTAGTTTATGGTACATTTAATTAAAAAAAAACAAATATTGCAGTACTAGTTTCAAAAACTGTGAGCCAGTGTGTGTTTTTAAACATGTCTACGGGTGGGACTTTGCTACATTTTATATCATAATTCTTGTTGGAGAATTTTCGTAAAACTATCTTTTATTCCTATAGCACAACTAACTTGTAAAAAACTGAATGGTTTATTTGATCAGCCTAAAAGCATAAATCAAAGTAGCATGTGTGTCTACATGTGTCTACGGATGGGACAAAAAACCCTTCAGTTTTTAAAAGAGCACCAATTCTGTCATAAACATTTGTTTAAAATAAATCTTTTTGTGTTGAGTGAAGGAAGCCTTGAAATGTTCATAGAACATATAGTTGTATTAAATGTTGTTATTTAAAATACAGATTTAAACTTCTGTATGAACAGTAAAAAAACCTAAAAAGCGTAACGAGTGGTAAATTCAGTCTTTACGGCATAGTTCTGGCAAATTTGATCATATTTTCACAAAATAACTTGTAATAGAAAGCTGAATAAATTTCACACAACAGAAAAAGTATTTATAAACAATAAATACATGATGTTAAGTGCGATATGATTTTGAAAAGGGTGTTTTTAAAATGACACATCGTAACGATCATTTTTGGGGCGATTTTTGGTAGAAAAAATGTAAAAATTGAAAAATTGGGAAGTAAGACCATCACCGAACCTTTTTTCTTTAAAGTACAATATGTATGCTTCCTTCTAGTAAAGAAAGAGAAGAATATTATGCTAATGTGATAAAGATATAAGCTTGTGAAAAGGTTTCATTTGAAAATGCCATTATATTGTGTCCAAGGCGAATGGGTCTTTATACCTCATAGCGTGTTACGTTTCCACGTACAGTTTGTCTACAATGATTTGTGGTAAGGTTTTCCTTTGCAGAGACTTTTCTTCTATGCATTTACTGCTTCGGTATTCGTTTGCCATTGTATCCATATCCTTTCATTGTTTATCTCGGTACCCTCAATAGATAGGGCATTCCCCTATTCACCATCTGGAGATGCGCCTGGCAGCATCGTTTCAACAGAGGATTTTAGCAATAGTGTGCTTTGTAGCATCGCTTCAACAGAAGATTATAGCAATGGTACGCTTTACCTAATTTGGTTTAACTACCGGAAGCTTCAGCTCCCATTGGCCTTGTTTAACACTGATTGCCAAATTTTGGAAATGGCACTGGCTACAAATTGCCTGGAAAAGTAATCATAAGAAAAAAATATAGACCGGAACCAAGACTAATAAAGGAACCTTCACCGGATCCGGACCTGTTTAAAATTGAAGTAACAATAATCAATTAATTTTATTGTTACCTGATCAGAATTTTTTCCTGACAATGACAAATTTATTTAATATTTATATTAAACAATATCTTTGCAATCATTACAAAACTAGAGCATTCATGATTAAGCTTCTTCTGGAGTTATAATGTACAAAATGCCTCAGTTGCATAATAAACAGCTAATTTTGTTGTGCTGTACACGTGTTTTAAAGAGCAGCATTATAATCAAATAATATGGAAATCAATAATCCAAAAGTAGCCAAAGAAGTACTCATTACCAAAAAATATCGAAATAGGGTCTGTAAGTCTCGTCGAATTTTGAAACTTCCGGGTACAATTTTTGTACCAGGAAGTTGCATTTTGCACGATGATGTATGACGTTCTTAACAAAAGATTAAACGTCATAATCCAAAAACGTCACATTTTAGCGGGAGAGGATTTCAAATTTCAATTTACAGACCTATAGGAGGCCAAATCAAGTGGCAAGGACATCTACCGAGTATATACACAGAATGAAGCCTCACTATTTTAAAGGGCTTAATATTTTGATAAACAGTAAATTTCTATAAAACGAAAGGTAAAATTTTATGTCAGACAAGGCTGACTATTGGGCTGGAATATTTTGTAATAAAATTGGGCTTTGTGTACACAATAAAGATAACTAAACTCTCGCTACCTCCTAATAAACCTTTCACCATTTTAATGAAATGATTAGAAACATATGTCACTTTAAAACACAGGAATGAATCCATATTGTAGCGGGTCAATGGGTTAGAAGACAGACTTTTGCCACCTCAAAATTCACACCCCTATTCAAAACACCAGACTATGAAAACTGAATTTGATATGAGACCTGTTGGGAAGACGTAGTATTTCTTATATATGACAACGAATGCGAAGTGATGACGTGAGCCTTTCTATATAAGACAGTCATCATTTCTTTCTTAAAATAAGTAAGATATTTAAAAGTTAACCATTTAATATTGGATAATATTCAAACAATGTAAATCAGCATTTATAACAAGTTTATATCCAATGGATTCAACAATTCATAAAACAGTAACAATGTACCCTCAATTTAGTCTGGCAAGGGTCAATTCCTAAATAAAATCACTGTCGCTGAGTGTCCACCTTTAAGTGGCTATGGGACAGTAAAAAAAAAACAAAAAAAACAAGGGAGCACTGGTATCCCAACTTTCTATTTACAAACAAAAAAAAACTAAGACCGTCGGTGTCCACAGAATTTGTGGCTATGTGACAGTTAGATTCCAAAAATTAATACTGTCAAATGAGACAGTCTTCCAAAGGTTAATACTGTCAAAATGAGACAGTTTTTCCAAAAATTAATACTGTCAGAATGTGACAGTTTTCTAAAAATTATAGTGAGAGAGTTCCTCTAATAATTTACTCAATTAATAAATTAACAATGCTTAGTTAAATACCAATCATGATAACGAATGCACATTGAAAGTTTTTGTTTTGTTTATGATGTAGTGTTTATAGTCTTTCAGTGTTCTTATGTTGATAACTGTGTATTACTTAAAAGTACATGTGACCTTGTGGTCAACTTGATTTGGATTATCACTTCAATTTGTCTATATAATTGTTGACAAGGTCTAGAATAGCAACCTACGCTAATCAGATCCCTAACAGTGTTAGATTATGATAAAAGTAATGTAATTTAATGATTCACTACAAAGTCTGAATTAGCCACCTATGCTTACGTGTGACTCTGACCCTAATACCTAATAGGAAAATATGACAAAGCTGACATAAGCAACCTCCGCTTATATGTTAACTTTGCTTCCTTAGCAGTGTAGAAAATATTAATGAAAGAACAGATGAAATTAGCAACCTAAGCTAATGACCTGGATCCTACTTAGAATTAAAATAACAAAGTCTATGTTAGCAATCTACGCTAACGTAGCGATTCTGGGTCCTTAGCAATTTCAGTAAAATTTATTATGAATATGACAAAGTCCTTATTAGCAACCTTCGCTAATATAGCAGTTTGGAAGATAGAAGATTGGTATTAAAAAAAATGACAGACTCTGGGTCCTTAGCAATTTCAGTAAAATTTATTATGAATATGACAAAGTCCTTATTAGCAACCTTCGCTAATATAGCAGTTTGGAAGATAGAAGATTGGTATTAAAAAAAATGACAAAGTCGTATATTAGCAACCTAAGCTAATTTTGTGACTTTGGGTCCTTATCAAATTTAGTAAATTTATTAGAAAACCATGTGACAAAGTCGTATATTAGCAACCTAAGCTAATTTTGTGACTTTGGGTCCTTATCAGCTTTATGATGATTATAAGTAAGAAAACAATGTGACAAAGTCGTATATTAGCAACCTAAGCTAATTTTTATGACTTTGGGTCCTTATCAAATTAAGAAAAAAATGGCAAAGTTGTGTATTACAAAAATAAATTCCAGGGTTGAAAAATATTTAACAGTAAATAGAAATAGACTTAACCACAGACATTTTAAATCAAGAATGCAATAAAACAATCCTAAAAATTTTACAAGATAACAATTCTTTCAACAGTTCACTCAAAAGTTGACTTTGAGCAAAAGAAAAAAAAATAAAAAAATACTTTTGATTTAGATCCTAAACGTTTTAGCGCAAAATAGTTTCCTTACTTTCTAAAGTTTTAACAATTTCTACTGTCTTTTTCCAAGAATGTTCAAAATAAAAATCAAAATACACGTCTTTTCCGTGGAAAAATTGGAAGCTCTCTGACGTCAGAGCAGCGTTCACGGCTTTTATACCAACGCTCACATCGCACAATATACTGGTGCAATTTTTGTGCGATTTCGGTGCGATCATCTCGACTGACCAATCATCGTCCTCAATTTCGATCTTCTAGAGTACAAAAATAATCAATTTAAACTGAATGATCGCATTTCCTATCCAAAACAAATATAAGTTTCTGTTATCAAAACAAAAATAAAGACAAAAATAGAATTTGCATAATAATTTCCGTAAAAATAAACGACCAATGAGTTGCGTCGGATCAATACTTCCAAAATGGCGCCGATCGGCAAAGTGTCTGTGAAAGTGGAAAGAAAAAAAAGACAAAACGTCCTATTTAAAGTTATTATCGGTACAAAAATCGATGATTCCCTAAATACTAAAGACATGAGTGAACTGTGGATATTAGTAGGTGATGCTGTCATACAATTATATTGTAGTCATTGTCAAAAACCCAAAACATGCGTTCGCCGCTTATTAGAGGGAACGTCTCAAAATAGAACCTGACAACATCTTCGACCAAAACTGCCCAATATCTAACTAAAACAAGATAAAAATATTCCATTAACACATTATACATATACTACAATGATGCAACAATAATGTCAACAAGTATCAATAACAGTAATAACATGAAATCCCCAAAAAGTGTGTTGTCATCAAAATCAATTCACACATGTATTAGAATATCAAGGCACATACAT
>MJUU01064951.1:17239-28864 GCA_002080025.1 Modiolus philippinarum
GAACACCCTATAAATCTTAAACTATGCAATTTAATCATTTTCTCAAAACTTAAAGCCCAAATAACATGCATAAAGTCAAAAATAATTACCAAGGCCTTTATATGATAAAAATTGAATTCAAAAACAAATATACTCATGATTAATATGTTCTAATCCTGTTGTAATTTAATGTCAAACAAAATACTAGAGTGATCTAAAAAGTATCTTAAATGCAGAAAATACATTGCCCCCCCTTTTTTTTTTACATACATTACCATTAATAAAAAAAAACATAATACAATTTGTGGAAGAAAGTCCTAAATGTCCATGGAGTTCATCGACGGTGAACGGTACGACCTCTTCTGTTGCTGTGGTAATTACTATTCCGAATCGGTGATCTGTGGTTGTTGTTTCCTCTGACAGGTGATCTGGATCTGCTTCTTCCTGGGTGTTGGATGATGGATGGTAATCTGAAAGAGGGTGGTGCAGATAGTGTTCTGATTTCTTCGGCCTGACTCCTCACCACGGAACGTAATCCTGTAACTTGGGCCTCCAGTTTGTCTACTTTACTCTCTATTTTCTCCATTTTGTTATAAAGTTTATCGGTGGCGGTTGTAAATACATCCTTCAAATCATCAAATTGTTGTTTGAATGTTGAAAAAGAGATAGTGCGGTGCGAAGATGAAGAAGACGAAGAAGAGCTAGACCTAGATGGAGCAGGCCTCTTCTTGTTTGCTGCAGGTGGAGCAGTGGCAGGTTCTGTAGACAATAAAGGAGCAACGGGCTCAGCTGATGATGTACTAGCTAGTGGTACCATTTCCCATTCTTTGGAAGGATGAGTAGGAACTGCCTCTTCCACGGTCTCCTTGGCCATCTCAAGGGCCTCTTCCATCTCCATGGCCTTTTCCCTCTCTACTATCTTCCTGACAGGAGATGCCAATGGTGTACTTGGTGCTTCTTCATGAGTTTCTGTCCTGTCGACTGTTGGCGTTGATAGTGCTTGGTTGTCACAACAGTCCTCTATAAGCCTGATGCAGTCCTCGGCAGAGATATCTGGGACTACTATTCCTGCAAACTCTGGTGGGCCAAATGTAGGTTTATAGGTTGTTCTGGTTTTCTTGTTGTCTGCCTGTTCCTTTCTTTCCTTAACTGTCAGGACACGGAAGTGTACCCCCTCCTTTATCAGAACCCCAGCTGGGTTTTCCTTGCGGTATTGTGAGCTACCATTCCACTTCCTCTCACTGATCATCGGATCTTGTTGTATCAGATGTGGTCTAAAGTGTTTCTCATGCTTTACGAGTTCTTCAGAAGACTGGCAGCGAAACAAACACAAACTGCAATAGAACTTGACTTCATCTAGAGAGACATGCGTCTTTAAAATGTGGCCTATGACCCGGTATTTCTGCCCAATATATGGTTTTTCTGGCGGACATCTCAAACATCTGTACATTTTCCTTAGATTGTTCTGTTGTGCTTCAGCCATAATGAAATGAAACAGCCTCATAAGGGAAGGGTTTGGGTTATTTTTCCTTAACGATTACAAACTAAGCCAATTCTTTTCTTTAATTGGATAAAACATTACTCAAAAATAATTTATCACCTTGGAAACCATTGGATACTCTTGTATTTTTATCATATAAAAACGGGGACAAAAAGGGCTTTTGGACATATACAAAACACCCGTATTTTCCAACATTAGAAAATAGCAAAAAAATATCATCGTGGGTCTTAGAAAAAAATTTTTTTTCCTTTCTATTTATTCATTTCATGGTAATTAACAACTTAACTTAGGTGTAGGAAGTAAAAATAACATCAGTTTCCCTACGTTCCACTTAACAAAATTTTACATTTTCATATCAAGTTTTATCATTTTCGATTTTTAATAAAACTTTTTCATCCATTTCGGGAGGTCACAACCCAAATATGGCTTTAGCTTGTTATGATTGACAACTTTTGTGGTACCCTGGGAATTCAGTTGGATTTTATAATTTAGGTCACTTAATTTCTGGAGTATTAAACAAGGTCCTATAAACAGTGGTTGTAGTTTTGGACAAATTCCTTCACTACGGGACTCATCCAAGTACCAAACTTTGTCAAATTGTTTGTACAAATGTAGATTGGATTTCACATCATAGTGGTCTTTCCTTCGTTTTAATTTCACTTCGAGATTTTTCCTTGCTACTTGATGTGCCCTTTGTAATCTTTCTCTCACTTTCAAAGCATATGACCCCCAATTACAGTTTTCACGTTTCTTTGTCAGTTCATGACTTTCCGTGGATATCCCAAATGGTGACCTAACTTCCCTTCCCAGCATTAACATATTTGGTGTCAAGCCTGTAGTATCATGAGGACTAGCCCTGTATGCTCCAGCTAAACATCCCAAATTTAAATCCCATTGAGTCTGTTCTCCTCGGAGATAGGACTTAATCATGGCGATCAAGCTCCTATTAAAACGCTCTACCTGCCCATTACATTTAGGGTTTCTTGGACTAGTGCGGGTCTTTCTTATTTCTAAAATTTTACATAATTCTTGAAAAATTTCACTCTCATAATTCCTTCCCTGGTCCGAGTGAATTGCCAAAGGAAAACCAAAACGACATAAAACTTCATTTAAAATTATATTGGCACATGTGGCCGCAAATTGATTGGGAACTGGAAAAACCTCCACCCATTTAGTGAAATAATCTGTAACGGTTAATATGTAACGATTTCCCCGTTGAGTTATAGGTAATGGGCCCAGAAGGTCAGTGGCCAATCTATCTAAGAGTCCCCCAACTGGCATCTTCCCCAAAGGAGCTTTTGGTGACTTTTGAGGTGGCTTGTTGGCTGCACAGATATCACATTGACTGACCAATAATCTGACATCCTCTCTCATCTCGTACCAATAGAAATTTCGAGCCAGTTTTTCTTTCGTCTTGTTTTTACCGAAGTGCCCTGATATGACGGAATTGTGAACGTTTTCAAGAATTTCTGTTTTCAGCTTGAAAGGAACTAAAAACTGATCAAAGTTTCCGGTGCCATCTTTCTTACAAAACCTTTTAAACAACAAATTATCAAAAAAAAAAACTATTGATTCCCAAAGATGCCAGTAGTGTCTTGTAGCTGCACTACACTTTTCAACTTCACCAGATGAAGGCCTGGTATTGCTTTTCTTCCAATGAAAAACTGGACCCAAATCAGGATCAGTTTCTTGAAACTTTCTCAGTTGGTCAATTGAGTAGCCACCATTCCATCTAGTCCAACTCTCTTCCTCTCTAGCTTGTTTTCTTGTGGTAACTGCACAAATTGATACAGAATTCAGTGCATTTTTGCTTGTAGGTTTCTTGTGCTCCTCAGTTATCGATGGGTAAAACAATTTACTCTCCATGTCAAGGGCTCTTTTGTGACATTTGTTACATGGGCCACACTTTAGATATTCTAGGTTATCTGTTTCTTGGCAATCACAGTCTCTGGGGTTATAACATCTGGACAAGGCATCAGCATTATTGCCATGTTTTGGTCCTGGCCTGTATTTCACTGTAAAATCAAATGCGGATAATATTTCAAGTCATCTTGCTATTCTGCCCTTGGGTTCCTTGAGGCTAAAAAGCCATATCAAAGCCTGATGGTCCGTTCTTAAACACAATTTTCTCCCTAGCAGGAACTGTCTGTAATATTCGATAAAGTATCGAACAGCTAATAATTCTTTATCTGTGACGCAGTAGTTACGTTCTGCTTTGTTTAAGGTCCGGCTTCCATATGCTATCACTTTTAAGTGCCCTCGCTGCATTTGACTCAATACGCCCCCTATAGCCGTGTCACAAGCATCGGTATCTAAGAAAAATTCCCCCTGGTCTTGGGGTAATGCCATTACATTGGTACTTGTAAAAACTTCCTTTAGTTTCTCAAACGCTTCCTGACAATCCTTTGTCCAAACAAATGTGTTCTTTTTCATGGTTAATGCAGTGAGAGGCTTCTCCAGGGCTGAAAAATCTTTGATAAATCTCCTGTAATAACTCCCTTAACCTAATATTTGGCGAACTTCTGTAACAGATCTTGGTATGGGCCAGGATAAAAATACATTATTTGGGTTAGGCCTGATCCCTTCATTTGATACTAGATGTCCCAGAAAAACAACCTCGGACTTTAGAAGGTCACATTTAGCCGGTGAGCTTTAACCCCGCCCTTGAAACTCTTTGTAGTACCATGTCAAGTCTTTGCATGTGATCTTCAAAGTTCTTACTGAAGATGATGATGTCATCCAAATAGATAAGACATATTTGCCACTGGAGGTCGTTTAATATAAGTTCCATAAGTCGCTGGCACGTTTTTGGACCATTGCAGACACCGAACGGCATTGTACGGAATTCGTACAAACCATATTTTGTAACAAAAGCAGTCTTGTGTATATCTTCCACCTTAACTGGGATTTGGTGATACATACTTATAAAATCAAAGGTACTAAAAAGAGTAGACCCTGCTACAGTATCCAAACAATCCTGGATCCTCGGTAATGGAAAGGCGTCTTTGATGGCAACGGCATTCAATCTTCTATAGTCCACACATGGTCGGACTATCCCATTTTTCTTAACAACAAGTACCAAAGGACTGGCCCATGGAGAAGTCGATTTTTGGATTACACCTTGTTCTTGCAGTTGGTCCACTATTTTCTTTTCTTCTTCAGCAAAGGCTGCTGGGACTCTACGAGGGGCTTGCTTAATCGGTTTTGTATTACCGGTATCTATTGTGTGTTCTGCCAACTTTGTTAATCCCAGGTCATTTTCATGCTGCGAAAATGTGTGAGCATAATTGTTAAGTAGGGCCGCAATATGTTCATGTTCCTCAGGGGAACGATCTTTAATTGTATTACCATAAAGTTCCTCGAGATGGTCTGGTACAACACCCCCCTTCCCCCCCATTTGATGTCCCTTTCTTACTTAGGTTGCGGATAATTCCCTCATTCGTGTCCCATTTCACTGGTTGAGACTCTGTGAGTATTATCCTTCTTGCACTGGAAAAATTATTGGATTTCTTATAGTTCTCACTATTCAACAATGTCAACGGGGCTTCATTGAAATCTTCAGCAAGACCTATGACTGAATCTTGGTTAACAGTAACTTGTATATCAAACGGATTCAATAGCCGAATTTTATTGGTGACTGACTGATTAATACCAACTAGACATGAGGCCATTACAAGCGGATATTTTTCTAAAAATTAGGGCATGGTTCAATTAGGAGGTCCCGACAACCGTCATTGAAATCGGTGTCAAAACGATCTACAAATACATCTATCAAAATTTCACTTTGAGGGGGTATGACGAAGTCAGCAGCAGACCTAACTTTACGGACTTTTTCTTCTTTCCCCACTTGAATGCATGGAATAGATATTCCATTTAATAAAATGACCTCGTCAGTGAGTTTTATATCGGCAGGTCCTTGTGGACCTTTCATCAAGATATCTAATCCCAACAGGGCTTCATCTTCAATATCGGCTACAAAAATTTCTGATTCTTGTGTAAGTTTTCCTAAACATATGTTGAACACTCCTTTAATTCATTTAGAGGTTGGCCATCGGCACTAGCCAAATAATTTGATTTTCTTAGTTCAGGTCTCTTAGACGATGGAATCTTGTGAAATAATTTAGTTGAAACAACAGTCCTTGTGGCTTCAGTATCTATTGTAAACATATTATTGACACCTTGAATACTTCCTTTAATGTAAACCCCGTCACTCCTCAAAACTTGTCTCTTAACAGTATCACAATTTCCTGTAGGCAGACCATTAGGTAAATCTATGACTCCTTTACTAGGTTCAGCCTTATAACAACCATCTCTCTCTACAGAGGTAGTGTTTATCTCAATTTTCTCAACATTTGGAGGACTATCATCAACTTCCATTGAAAAATTCTCAACCCCCCTAATTTCTTCTTTTACTTCAAGACGGTCATTCAAACTACATTTATTATTCACAGATTCTTTAGCAAAACTTTGACCATTTTCACAATTGCTTGTCGGGGTCGCCTCTCGGTCAACAGATTGGACCCCTTCTAGTTTAATTTGTCATCCTGTTCAGCCCCATTGTGATCCTGACCATGTCTCATTTGTTGAGAAGGTTGAAACTGTGGAAATGGTGTTGTGTAATGATCTCTCATGGTATTATTTCCCTGGTTTATCATTGGTTGTCTCGGTATATAAAAGTGGGAAAAGTTGGTCTTCGTTGGCTATTGTATGAGCTTTTATTTGTGCTCATTTGTGGCCTTGGTTGGAAAGATGAATGAGGTTGACTCCCAGTCCTCTCTTGATTTTTGAAGCAGTTTCTGGCAAAATGGCCCTGTTTGCCACATCGGTAGCAAGTAATGCTATTTGGTCCATTATTCTGATTACCCATGTCACTGTAATGTCTAGTCGTTTTACTGTCAAATGAGCTGTTATATTGTTTACTTTGTAACTCACTCTTCTTGTCCTCAAACATCTTATCAACATTTTCAAGTCGTCTTCCTTCATGGTCACTGTTTTTGTTTGCTCTCTACTATAATTGGGTTGCATATTACTCGAGTCTTTCTTTGGGGCACTTGAAGGCGTTTTGCCATTTAATTTCCCTCTTTCCAGATGATTTTCGCTCGTCTCAGTTTTCTTGACTTGTCTTACTGTTTTCTTATAGTGTGGAATTTCTTCTCCTTGGTTAGGGTTTCTCATGGTCTCCATATAATTGATCACTTCATAGACTGCTTCTTCAATAGTCTGAGGGTTCTTGTTAAGTTCGATATGGATTCGTGCCTTATAGTCCTGCAACCCCAACAAAAACCGTTGTACAAGGTCTTCCTGCCTAGTCTTTGCATCTCGGTGTCTGTAAGCTTTGTCATATATCCGCTTCAGTTCTGCGGCATACTTTTCTGGTAACTCTCCTACCAATTGCTTTCTCTTACTAAACTGAAGCTTAAAAGTTCTGTATGACTCGATAACGCCGAATCTGCTACCTAGTTCCTGTGTCAGTCTGTTATAACTACCCAATGTCTTCTTGGAGAGCTGATCAAAGGCAAAGTCACCCGCTTCCCCTTGTAGTCTTGGCAGCATTTCCTCCAAGCAATCAGTCTCATCCCAACATCTCAAATTTGCCATTGCCTCGAACCGATTGAACCAGACTTCCCATTTTTCCTGTCCCGTGAAAGCTGGTAATCTTATGTTATGGCCTCCTTGTTGTTTCCTTTTTGGTCTAGTTATCCGACTGGTGACCATACTGATGTTTGACTGTTCATCTTCTGAATTAATTGAGTCTGAACCAGAACTGCTGTCTTCTATCATCTGAGTTGTGGAACTTCTTTTCCGTTCCTTGTTCCTTTTGACCTGGTTCTTTGATTTTGGCATGACTTCTGTTGCTGATTCTGATCTACTAATTTTACTGTCTCGGTTAATGGGTCGGTTCATCTGGAATGCGGTTTGTATCGCTGCCACTATATTGGTCGTCATATCTTGTATGGCTCCAACGACCATGTTGTATATACCAGGTGCTACCTCCTGGGTGACTGGAGTTTTCTGTACCTTGTGGCTCTGACTTCTTCTCCGAGTGCCTGATGACCAGCCTGCCTCTTTGTTAATAGTCTAGAACTTCTCCTCAAGCCTGGAGGTCCTTGTTGTTTCCCAGTTTGGTTTCTTGGTCTAAGCGTAGATGTTGATGCTCTCGCCTGGTAAATTATTGTCTTATCAATCATCATATGGTCATCTGCGTCTGACATTTCTGTATGTTCAGTTGCCTCATCTTCAGTGTTTCATTTTGCCCTGTCTGGTAATCATCTGTATCTTCTGTGAGATCTTCTGTTAAATTTTCATCGGTCTCATCTCCACCTCCAGCTATTGGTAGCTCTGTCTTCCTTTTCACCATGATCACTGATCAGAGGGGTACGTATCACTGGATCCAATTAAAATAATGGATCCCGCCGAGGATGCCAAAAATTATGTAGCGGGTCAATGGGTTAGAAGACAGACTTTTGCCACCTCAAAATTCACACCCCTATTCAAAACACCAGACTATGAAAACTGAATTTGATATGAGACCTTTTGGGAAGACGTAGTATTTCTTATATATGACAACGAATGCGAAGTGATGACGTGAGCCTTTCTATATTAGACAGTCATCATTTCTTTCTTAAAATAAGTAAGATATTTAAAAGTTAACCATTTAATATTGGATAATATTCGTACAATGTAAATCTGCATTTATAACAAGTTTATATCCAATGGATTCAACAATTCCTAAAACAGTAACAATGTACCCTCAATTTAGTCTGGCAAGGGTCAATTCCAAAATAAAATCACTGCCGCTGAGTGTCCACCTTTAAGTGGCTATGGGACAGTAAAAAAAAACAAGGGAGCACTGGTATCCGAACTTTCTATTTACAAAAAAAAAAACAAAAAAAAACTAAGACTGTCGGTGTCCACAGAATTTGTGGCTATGTGACAGTTAGATTCCAAAAATTAATACTGTCAAATGAGACAGTCTTCCAAAGATTAATACTGTCAAAATGAGACAGTTTTTCCATTATTAATACTGTCAGAATGGGACAGTTTTCTAAAAATTATGGTGAGAGAGTTCCTCTAATAATTTACTCAAATAATAAATTAACAATGCTTAGTTAAATACGAATCATGATAACGAATGCACATTGAAAGTTTTTGTTTTGTTTATGATGTAGTGTTTGTAGTCTTTCAGTGTTCTTATGTTGATAACTGTGTATTACTTAAAAGTACATGTGTGGTCCACTTGATTTGGATTATCACTTCAATTTGTCTATATAATTGTTAACAAGGTCTAGAATAGCTACCTCCGCTAATCAGATGACCCTGGGTCCCTAACAGTGTTAGATTATGATAAAAGTAATGTAATTTAATGATTCACTACAAAGTCTGAATTAGCCACCTATGCTAACGTGTGACTCTGACCCTAATACCTAATAGGAAAATATGACAAAGCTGACATAAGCAACCTCCGCTTATATGTTAACTTTGGTTCCCTAGCAGTGTAGAAAATATTAATGAAAGAACAGATGAAATTAGCAACCTAAGCTAATGACCTGGATCCTACTTAGAATTAAAATAACAAAGTCTATGTTAGCAACCTACGCTAACGTAGCGACTCTGGGTCCTTAGCAATTTCAGTAAAGTTTATTATGAATGTGACAAAGTCCTTATTAGCAACCTTCGCTAATATAGCAGTTTGGAAGATAGAAAATTGGTATTAAAAAAATGACAAAGTTGTATAGTAGCAACCTAAGCTAATTTTGTGACTTTGGGTCCTTGTCAAATTTAGTAAATTTATTAGAAAACAATGTGACAAAGTCGTATATTAGCAACCTAGTAAGCTAATTTTATGACTTTTGGTCCTTATCAGCTTTATGATGATTATAAGTAAGAAAACAATGTGACAAAGTCGTAGCAACCTAAGCTAATTTTTATGACTTTGGGTCCTTATCAAATTAAGAAAAAAATGGCAAAGTTGTGTATTACAAAAATAAATTCCAGTGTTGAAAAATATTTAACAGTAAATAAAAATAGACTTAACCACAGACATTTTAAATCACGAATGCAATTAAACAATCCTTAAAATTTTACAAGATAACAATTCTTTCAACAGTTCACTCAAAAGTTGACTTTGAGCAAAAGAAAAAAAATAAAAAAATACTTTTGATTTAGATCCTAAACGTTTTAGCGCAAAATAGTTTCCTTACTTTCTAAAGTTTTAACAATTTCTACTGTCTTTTTCCAAGAATGTTCAAAATAAAAACCAAAATACACGTCTTTTCCGTGGAAAAATTGGAAGCTCTCTGACGTCAGAGCAGCGTTCACGGCTTTTATACCAACGCTCAGATCGCACAATATACTGGGGCAATTTTTGTGCGATTTCGGTGCGATCATCTCGACTGACCAATCATCGTCCTCAATTTCGATCTTCTAGAGTACAAAAATAATCAATTTAAACTGAATGATCGCATTTCCTATCCAAAATAAATATAAGTTTCTGTTATCAAAACAAAAATAAAGACAAAAGTAGAATTTGCATAATAATTTCCGTAAAAATAAACGACCAATGAGATGCGTCGGATCAATACTTCCAAAATGGCGCCGATCGGCAAAGTGTCTGTGAAAGTGAAAAGAAAAAAAGACAAAATCTCCTATTTAAAGTTATTACCGGTACAAAAATCGATGATTCCCTTAATACTAAAGACTTGAGTGAACTGTGGATATAAGTAGGTAATGCTGTCATACAATTATATTGTAGTCATTGTCAAAAACCAAAACATGCGTTCGCCGCTTATTAGAGGGAACGTCTCAAAATAGAACCTGACAACATCTTCGACCAAAACTGCCCAATATCTAACTAAAACAAGATAAAAATATTTCATTAACACATTATACCTATACTACAATGATGCAACAATAATGTCAACAAGTATCAATAACAGTAATAACATGAAATCCCCAAAAAGTGTGTTGTCATCAAAATCAATTCACACATGTATTAGAATATCAAGGCACATACATGTACAAATATACAGTCAATGAAAAATACCAAATTGTCACAATATCATTAATTATGGCTAGGATTAAAAACATATCTCTTTTCGATTTCCATATGTAGTTTTGAAACAGAATGTTAAAAATGGATAACAGGAAACACCTACAATGGCTGAAAATTATAATAACAAGGGAACTACACAAGAAAAAAAGACAAAAGACAACGTAGACAACGACAGGAACTTGTGACAGCCAGATTTGGTACCGGCACTAGCAAAAGCCAGCGGTAGGGATAATCCGGTTTATGGGTACCCAAACCTCCTTTTTTTCTGTCCCGTTTCCCTATAGTATAAAAACAAACGAATAAATCCCAATACCGGTATACTACTAACTCAATGACAACAATCTTGAAAGGAGAGAAAAAGACAATACTTAATTTTGAAAGATGGTTCAAGGGGGGTGCTTGCCGCTAAACTGTCGGCTAGCTCAAGGAGCCTAGTCTGCTGGTAGAACACTCTCGCACTACGGAAGAAAAATCAAACTCAAAACTTCCCAAAGGGTTTGGTCAAGAAGCATCATAAATTTCAGTAGACATCGGCAGTATCAGTGAGAGGCCAGTATGTGTGCAAAATTTTCAGGTCACTAGGTCTCAAAGCTAATTTAACGGATGCAAGCAGAATATCTTGCCGATATCCCCTATTACGTAAAGAATGTAAGTTACGTCCCAGCTTTTCTGGACTTTTAATTTCTGGCATTTTTTAACAACATTTCCGTAAATTGAGGACTAGAAATGCCCATAGTAATAAGCTGTTTACAAGTAACGCCATGTTTAGATATAACATGTTCATATCTATTACAAAACTTCTTAAATGTATTCAACAACTTATGAAATCTGTAACCCTGTTGTAAAAGTTTGTGATAGTACGGTTACGTTCATTGAAATCATCAAGAGTAGAACAAACTCGGGCGAATTGTACCAGTGAGAAATATACACCCCGTAGGATTGAGCAAGGGGAATGTCAAGAAAAGGGAAATTAGTAATAGTGAAATCAAAATCATCCCTTTTATCATATATTTCGGTTTTGAGTTTACCAGAGTCAATAAAGATAGTCAGATCCAGAAAAGGGCAACATTTGGAATCATTGTTAGCTTTATCT